>CP045910.1:5251502-5268405 GCA_013387185.1 Caligus rogercresseyi
CCCCGCCCTAAGCAATATACTTACGAATAATTAAATGGTAAAGGAAGGTTAAAACAGGAAAGTAAGGAAGGGCTAGCATATTTTTATATTGGTCAGCTACTCTGAGATAATGCATTAACATTTTTAACCCTATAATAATAGTGTTTGATTCAAATTTCAAAGTGTCGTAAATAATAAATCTTTTGAATGTTTCTAAGCTGGACAATTTGAAATATTATAATTATTAGAGATAGAAAGTCGAGGGATATTTAGGGCGTGTTAAAGGTAGAATGTCTGAAGGGTGCAATTGAGTTCCAGCTCCTTGTTATCACTATTCTCTTCCTCAGAACAGAAGCAAAACAGAGTCTGGATGCAGAGGAGCATCACGGGGATAAGGGAAATTTGGAGGTTGACTACATTCCAGGCAGTCATATCTGACTGCCGAAGAACAATCTCGTTTATTATTGGGATTCCCGCTCTGTGGTCAGCCACCTCATTCTATCTGACCTCCGGACGCTTAGGAGGAACGGGCGAGAGTCGTTAAGAGCGACTTGTGCTCCTGGGTCACAGTGATGTTGTGGCTGTTTGGGTCAGTCTTGACTGTTAGGAGTCGCACATGTCGAGTAACACAGGCACAATTCTGGGTCTTGTCAATAGAAATAGCTTTGGGGACGGTTATCTATCTAAAATGGATAAGCGTATTAATGTAAATCTATTATGTTCAAAATGACAGTGCATTATGACCAACTGCCTAATTAAGAACTGTATACTCAGAGATAAGAAAAAGTAATCCGTTAAAGAGCTCTTTTATACGTAGCCGATTTCAAATGGCTACCCTACTGGATGATAAAGCAATGAAGTAGTCTTGAGGGAATAGAAAAATAGAATTCCTGTATTCAATGTCCAATAAGCACCCTACATTATGCTTAATAAAAAGTAGTCCATCTCAATGGCGCCATTAGATGATTATTGTCATTTCTGCCATTTTCATCCCTACAAAACAGACTGTCGACTCTAACCTTCTGAATTGAATAAAAATTCCTTTCTTTTCTTTGTTTTCGATTAATATTATGATAAAGAAGCAACAAGGGATGGGTACGATCAAGATTTTTTCTTCCCTTCTTTATTGAGTCGTTATGCATCCAGTATTATTCATTTGTATATGTGGTGGGTTGACCCCATATATATATATATATATATATATATATATATCGAGCTGCAACTTCCGAATGTAAATCGGTATTCGATACTACCGACGGTAGATTTCAGATATCGAACCGATTATACGATATTCGGTAGAAACTACCAAATACCGTACCGATTGTCAATCCGTACGGTATATTTGAAAGTATGACTTTTGTAGCATTCACATAGAGGCATAAAGATATGGAGAGCTTATTCCCTTCAATAGCAGAGAAACATCGTTATTCAACTGTCGCTTTGCCCAAGCGCTCCCTGTGTGAAGAACTTGAACTTCGAAAATAAATAAACAACTATAAACTTATAGTATTACAGAGCCGATACATAAATATACATTCAATATAAGCTTATGCTATGTATTAAATACTAGAGTACCTGAAAGTGCATTTATATCGGAATATAAGAGACAGTAAATAAAAAAACTATAGCCTTTCATTTCCTTCAAAATCCAAGTACATATATAATTTATATAAGATTAGTATGATTTAAATTCGAATAATCTCTAATAAATTATGTACTTAATTGTCCTTTGTTTTAAGTGTCCTATATTAAATGCATATGAAGAAGTAAAGCAGATACATAAATAAATTTATCTCTCTTTCTAATCGACCGTACCAAATATAGATCGATACTGTAGATATATAATAAATCTACCGAATACCGATATCGATCGGTAGAAGGTATATATCGGTTACCGAACCGGCGGTAGATTTTTCTACCGAATCCCAGCTCTGATATATATATTTATATATTATATTTATATATTATATAATATATAAATACTAGAAATGTCAGAATATGTTGAGGGTTTAGGAAAAAAAAATTATGCTTATTTTATTACACTTGCGTCACTGAATTTGTATATATTTAGACTTGACTGTTCAAGGGATAATAATAATATTCCTTGTCTTCTTTGTTTCATCAGTTGATGACTCCGACATTGATCCTCTCTCCTCTTTTTTATCTATAATACGTCCTATTATTATATAGGTCGGCGCTTCCATCGTCATATTTCCATATTACAGTAAATTTGATCGCAATTCTTGATGGGATCCCAATTTTCCATGAGCCCTCACAAGCCATATTATTGAAATAATAATCCAAATTCACTGTTTAACCTTTTTGTATTGAGTTTGTAAGTAGGTTGAGGTTGATTTATTAAAGAAGGGAGGAGTTGAAAAAAAAAAGCATGCACCAAGTTGATGGACTTTTATTTAGAAGGCATTCAGGCAGTGTGTTTCTTCTCTCATTTGTTTTTTACATCTTTATCAAGATATGATTGTGTACGTGTGAGTGTCCGTTATGTGGGTCACTTATCAAGCAAAATAAAGGAGGGTGTAATGAAGCATACTGTGCTGATGGTGGTCTGTGAAGCTCCACTAACAAATAAAAATTTAAGACGGTATCAATAGATACTCACGATAACTCAATAAATGATAATATGTTCCTCTTTCGTCCGTTTTATAATGACTGAAGTTCAATTGTTTACGTTTTATTTTATTCCTAAGTTATTGTACCTCTTTCCACAGCTGACTTAGAATGCGTCGAGTTGTTTATTTATTATGTATGTTGATTAGTGATAGGCTGTTATATCCTTAGAGATAAAAGATATAGAGAGCTTAATCCTTCAGATGTATCTGTGTGTCCAATATAAACAAATTAATTGGACTACGTCATCGTAAGCTGAGCATAGAGATAAATTATATCTCTATGATCAGCTTACGATGACGTAGTACAAATTACTTTGTTTATATTGGATACAAATACAGCTGAACGATGTTCTTTGCTATTGAAGGAATAAGCTCTCTATATATTTATATATCTATGTTATATCAGACTCGGTTATGTGGATCCCGTGGCGCGACACTATCTCCCTGGCCTTTATCACTTGCATCACTGGTGAGATAAGTGAGTCTGAGCGTCGATAATGTAACTGGTATAAACGTCACAGAAATGTATTAGCTTATACTCGTGTAGAGGGAACTTCTCAAAAGGAAAAGTTTTAATAAAACCATTGGTAGAATATATTTTTGAAAAAGAAAACAATATACAAAACTATAGGCATATATACACTCAGAGAGTGCAAACCTCCGCCGTCACGGGGTCCTTATAGCCTTCCGAGGGGATTTTCACGACTGGGGCGGCGTAGAGGGACGGGGAGGGTTCCCCTCGACGGAAATTTCGAGAGGAAGACGTCCCGGCACCCGATTTTACAGCACAGCGACATCTATTGGCAGAGTAGGCTAACTTGAAATGTTTATTAGTATTTAGCTCATTTTGCATCTTAAAGAAGTACTCAGAGATGCCAAAAATTATCACTTGTTCCTTTTGGCATTTCCAACAACTCCACAAAGTTTCATCCGAATCCGTTCCGTACTTTTTGAGTTATCCTGCTGACAAACAAACCAACACCAACAAAACTAACAAACCAAAAAACCAACCAACAAACCAACGCCAGTGAAAACAATACCTCCTTCGGCGGAGGTAATAAAGCTGATTCACTCCCGTTACAAGAGGGGGAAATGTAACCCTCTCTGGGTACTACACGGTACTATTAAGTTCCTATTACGTATTAACTTAGGAAAACCAAGGCTGGTTGGCCATTATTGATTTTAAAAACCTAAGAGCAAGACTGCACGCGAGTGGAAGATATTAAGTCTATCTAGAGGGGGTTCGGAAATAGGAGGGTTGTAAAGACCTTGTGAACCCTCACAGACCAGGATGGGTTGTAAGGCCATCCGAACGGCCTTCAGGCAATCGGACTGCCTCGGTTTTTTGTTACTGTCTATTGTCTCTTGAGATACCTCTGAAGGGTCTCCCGCTATGAATAATTCTGCACATTGTTTTATATAGCGAGAATCTGTGCATGAACTATATGCACTGCCTTCAGTAAGTAGCGTATAATAACATCTGTGCATTCGAGTTATTTTCCTTCTGGAACCGCTTGTCTTCACGAATCCCTTTAGGAACTTTTGCAAAAGAGCAAGAATCGGCCTTAGTAGCATTTGCCTCTTCTGTGTACTCAACATCCTCGCTGGCGTCATCCCTTTCCCCGTAGGAGAGTGTCACAGAGAGAGAGGATCTTCTGTTCTTCCGCTTGTGCACCAGCGGTTTGGAAATTCGTTTCCGTCAAGGTCAGTAGAGTTGGCGGACGCGGGACTTTCCATAGCCTCCTTCTCCAACAATTCGACAGATGTATATAGCAGAGGTATATTTATTATGGACCCGTAAAGGACGGTCAGTTATGCAATTTGATAGTACCGTCCAGGTTTTTGTGGACGCAAATTATTATGACCAATTACCATGACCCTTCTCTTTAGTTTTTTTGCTTCAGTAGGATCACATTAACTGATTGAATGGTGTTTGCTGTCCATTCACCATTCATTGTCAACTGAGAGAATGACAAGATAGCCAGCTGGCATTTTCTTCAAAAGTGTCAAGGGATTTTATTTTTGTATACTCCTGGTGTCCGTAGTTCTGCCGTACCGGCAGGGACAGAGTAGAGACCTACCTGTTGTAAGTATATTTGGAGTGACCATTTTCTCCGTATTTCCCTCCAATACTTGACCTAAAAAGATCTTTCATAAATGCAGAATACAATTTCCATGCACAGAGTCTCCATCGTCCTGGATGTTTTGGGAGGATTACCCTTATTTTTTTTCAAAAGTATGATTAGGCGTTTTGTACATCCGTTAGCCCAAGGGGCCAACTCTGTGCTGAATTTCTATTCAATTGAAACCTTTATACTTGAAGTTTGGATTGTGTTTTGGGTTTCTTAAATAGCTTACATAGCTCGTTGCTTGCTAGCTCTTTGAATGTCATGGCGTTGTCATTGTAGAAAAGGACAGGCCTTCCCTTTAGATGCCTATATGCTATTAAGAGTTCATGAGTGGAACGATCAAGGAAATGCTCCAATGGAGTGGCCTAGATTGCATACACGGGAAAATTACTCCACAATCTTTATATTTTTCTAGGTTTTCCATGGACTTTTAATTAAAATTTCGAGTTCTTTTGTTATTTTCTGACTCAGGACTATTAAACGCTTAGACTTGGACTTTAGATTGGAGACCGGCTTCCTGATGGGTATCGCTCAGCTCTTACATATTACTCTATTCCAGTCATCTCTCAGAACAAAACTAACTTCAATCCGTTTGCACTTGAGTTATACCCTTGTGAGGTTCCATCTTGAACCACAATCCTCTTGGACACAGTTGACTCTTTAAATTCAACTCCTCTTTTTATACCTAATAATATTAATTGAATAGAGTAACTGCTCTTACTCAAAGAAAAATATATGTTTATATAGTTTCGCCATATTTGTCGATAGATTGATCATCACTTAGACTATTGGACGTAGAAAAATAAAGAAAACAGTGGTACCAAATGAAAAATATAAAGTTTATTGATGAGTTTGAGAGAACAACCTTTTTGTTGTCCTCAATCATTGGGTCCTCATTTTTAAGCAGGGTATGTAAAAAACCCAGAATTTTGAAAAACCCCGAAAAAAACCGGTTAAAAATTCCGGGTTTTACCGTGGGTTTTTTCGAAATTCGGGTTTTTTTATTACACCATTAATTAGCTAATAGCTAAAAGCTAATTAATGGTGTAATGAAAACCCGAATTTCGAAAAAACACACGGTAAACCCCGGGTTTTTTGGGGTTTTCTTCAAAATTTTGGGTTTTTTACATACCCTGTTTTTAAGTGTCCAGACGTAGACCAGCTGAGTAATAATATTCTATATTAAAAAAGCTTTATCTTCATATTTATTACTTCAAAAGATAATAATTCATCGACAATAATACTAAGATTTAATTTTTGGATGGAATTCAGGTGCCGCCGTCATTGAAGGAGGCGTATGGGCTCTCGGCTCTCTTGGTGATTTTATCGTAGGCCCCTCCACCCCCGCCGCTGAGTGATCCATACTTGGAGTCCTCGTTGATGGAGCTCTTGGACTTTGATATGGGTTTCGTGTCTCCAGAGGTACAGTCCATGGCAAACTTGAGCTCTGTGGCCATTTCCCTCCAAAGGGAGTCTTCCTTGCTCGCTGCCAGGTGGCGCTTCTTCCAGGTGAATTCAAAGACCGCAATGAAGCAGGAAATAATGACGCCCGCGAGGAGGACAATGAATACACCACCAAGATTGGGGAGACCCAGCTGCGCAGAGTCGGAGTTTTCCCCGGACTGAAAATAGGTAATATCATTTGTCATTATTTAGCTTGTTATCAAAAGAAAGACACTGAACTAAGACATTTATGAAATAAATAAAGAACAATCAAATTGTCCATCCTGTTTAGGGTTAACAAACTCGATATTTTTCTCGAACGTGATTGATTAAACGAAAGAAGAATACGTAATAAAGAAGCAGTTACACCTATAGGATTTGGCCGTTCCATATTCTCGGCTATTTATTAAAACTTCACTAAAAACTCGTTGGGTTATTAAAGTAAATCACTATTTCACGGAAAATCACTTTTTGCAGTCAACTCTTTAAGTTTTCCACGAAAAACAGGGCATATAATTCAACATTCAATGAAGGAGGTCTGAGTGACAATCTATTCGTTCACTCTCCGGATGAGTACCGATCTTTGATCCTCTTGGAAAGGGACCTCTCAGACATCTTTGTCCCTCCTTCTTAGATTAGTAGAGATAGCAATAAGGCTGTTCTTGTAAACTCATCAATCAACATCTTCTTTTAATTTGCTTACACATGTTTTTTTATATTTTCTATATCCGACAGTCATAAATGGTGATCCATTTATCGACAGATATATACAAACAAAATTATCCTCCATTACTTATTCTATTCAAATAGTATTAATAGGTGGAGTCCATTCAAAAGATTTGCCAATGACGTCATGGGTGTAGTCCCATGAAGAAGATGCAAATAGTATGTTTAAGGATGCTTTTATTCTCTCTGAACTGTCAATGTTCATTCATCAAAAGTTTGAATGAAATGATACCTTGTAGCATAATGTCTATTGCTTTTATTTGTATTGTTATTCCCTTCCAATCAATCACGTTTCAAAAGTAACACTTTTCTCTATCCTTACAGATTGGACCGAGTGATTCTGCATCGATCTTTGCTCTGTAAGGACTTAATGAGCTCACAAGGGTCGTTACTCATCTCTTTCAAATCAAACGTATCGTAAAATAAATTTATATTATGAAAATTGAATAGCCAGTCAAAATCAAATTTATTTTTAGCAAAATAAACAACATCCACTCAAGTTTACAAAATTTTGGACTATCTGTGGTCAGTTATTAACGTATTTTTAAATCTACAACTTCTTCGGAAATATTTTGTTTACTTCTATGTTGGACACCATCAATACACCATTAATTTTATTACTACCAGAACACAATTTTACATTTAGTAATTACGTACAGAAAAAATACCAATACCCCATAGGACTATCCTAGGATTGTGGGCAATAAGGTGAAAAAATGTCTCTTTAAACAAATGAATTGTACAATTTTCATATTTTGTTAAATAGTATATGAAATTCTCTAATGATTATTACCTCCTTTAATGTTTGTCTTTTTAGTTGTTTTAACATGAATGAATACGTCTTTTCGGTGATAAATATATATATATATATATAGGCATATTTTAGGTTATCTGTCATATTAAATAAATATAGAATCATGGTTTGTATGTTGAGGTTGTAATGTTTGACAGAACGTAATAAAAGTTTGATCAGTACATCGTGATGCATATTAGTTTACCATTTTTGTTTAGTTTTTGTTTGTTTGTTTATCGACTATTATATTTTTAAGTTAGTAAAAAATATTATTTTTTTCGCATTTTTTATGGTCTGCAAATAATTTATAACCATGCTTTTTATAAATATAATACGAAAATAGATATAATAACTGGAGGAAAATTAAGGGTACTTATACTAGATGATACATATATATATATATATAGTATATATATATATATATATATATATATATATATATATATAGGTTTATATGTCCATAATTAATTAAAATAGACAAATTGCAAAAAAAATAACCGAATTAAAAGTATACCTGAATTTCTCACTTCTTCTCTTTTCCTTCTTTCAAGAGTTATATATGTAGAATATCAGCTACAGTTATTTCATACTTTTATGGGCTGTGGATGATTTTAATACCGATTTGACATAGAAAGAGAAAAAACTGAAAACGTAGAGACATCTCTCTGGCCTCTCTTTTATTATAGTATTAAACCTCACAAACCTCTCCCTTTGTCATAACAGATTTTTTACTAATTATTTTATTATTTTTTACATTTATTACAAAAAAATCAATACATTTTGATGCGTTGTTTCTTTTATCTTCTAGATGAATTATGAGGGGCGGTCTTACTGTCTTCCTCCTTCACTTTCGTCGTCAAATCGGCCAGAAAAATGCTAAGAGAATTAATAAGCTTTGAGAGGAAGCCTAGAGAGCCTTCCGTGACGAGGGAGGCATTGAACTACTTACCATAAGAACAAGTCAGTCCCGACAAGAGACGATGGAGTTCCTCTCGTCCAGGAATCCTGTCGAATAAGTGACTCCGGACACAGGGGGGAACTCCGTATCAAGGTTCCTCCTCTAGAGTTAAATAACTCAAGCTGTTTAATGTAACGCAATAATAATAATAACAGATTTGTTATTTAAAAGGGAGAGGTTTGTGAGGTTTATACTATAATAAAAGAGAGGCCAGAGAGATGTCTCTATGTTTTCAGTTTTTTCTCTTTCTATGTCAAGTCGGTATTAAAATCATCCACAGCCCTTTTATGGATAGTGACACCTCATAAATCTAATATAATATATGACGTATCAAAAATACATTGACACATATATTTTTGATGAAGTAAGGAGGAAGAATAACATTACACAAGTTTTTCTTTCCTCGTATTGGTGTGACGTCATAAAAAATGCCGGAAAAGACAGCTCTCTGGGCAATATGGGCGTACTTTGTTTTCCTATTTACACTGCTTTGTTCCCATAGAGATAAAAAGATATAAAGAGCTTATTCCCTTCATCTGTATTTTTGCGTCCACTATAAACAAAGTATTTATACTACGTCATCGTAAGCTGATCATAGAGATAGATTCTATCTCTATGATCAGCTTTGACGTAGATCAAATTACTTTGTTTATAGTGGACACAAAAATATAGCTGTTTCTCTGCTTTTGAAGGGAATAAGCTCTCTATATCTTTATGTCTCTATGTTTGTTCCTCGTTATAAAGATATAGAGAGCTGATTCCCTCAATAGCAGAGAAATATCGTTCTGTTGTTTCTGTGTGTTCAAAATAAACAAATTAATTTATAATACGTCATCGTAAGTCATCATGGAGATGGATTCTATCTCCATGATCAGCTTACGATGACGTAGATCAAATTACTTTGTTTATAGTGGACACACAGAATACAGCTGAACGACGATGTTCTCTTCTGTTGAAAGGAATCAGCTCTCTATATCTTTAGATCTCTATGGTTGAGTATTGCAGTTAAAAGTTTTATATTTTATAGATGGCAGAAGGGTTTTTTTCAGGGTCAAAGGTCCTTACTCCACAGTCTATACTCTCATCCTTGATTTCTTTCCACCACTTGATCTTAAGCCTTTGGAGAACCCCATTCTCCTGGAGACTCAAAATCCCTTCTGTGATGGCCCGAGTATAAGGAGAGTTTGGAGGTAGGGCAATCCCATAGCCCTTGCTGTCCAGGAGACCTCCGATTTTTGTCAGCTCACAATTTCGCTCCACGTTGTACTCGATGGCGGCAGACTCCATGAAATAGGCATAGGCTCCATCTTCTTTTATGACACGTCAATTCCCTCAGAGTTCCCACTGAAACAGAAAAAAATAGAATGGACAAATGCTAATCTACACAAATGAAATAAGAACTAGAGGCATATAAACTCAGAGAGTGTAAACCTCCGCCGTCACGGTCCTTATGAGCCTTCGAGGCGGATTTTTCACGACTGGGGTGCGTAGGGGACGGGGGAGGTTCCCCTCGACGGAAATCCGAGAGGAAGACGCTCCCGGCACCCGATTTCACAGCACACCGACATCATTGGCAGATAGGCTAACTGAAATATTTTTAGTATTTAGGCGTTTTGCATCTTAATCTGACTCAGAGATGCAAAATTTAATCACTTGTTACTTTTGGCATTTCCAAACTCCACAGAGTTTCATCCAAATCCGTTCCGTATTTTTTGAATCCTGCTGACAAACAACCAACAAACCACGCCAGTAAAACAAACCTCCTTATCTCTGTTCGTTTGTTTTTTTGTGTCCTTCAAACGATTCATTCAATCTAGACGAAATTGCAGTGAAAACTGAAGGGCTTTAGAGTGTTTTGTGTGGGTGGACACTCACGGAAAATGAATTGATGCCAAATTTATTTTATTTGGCAATACTTTTTTAGCAATTTTTAAATGACTAAATTTGATTTGGACCAAATTTTATGCGGATGACTTTGAGGTGTTAAGGATAACCACACTATTTGGTTATTCCTGAGAAATTTGTTATGCTTATTATATTGTGGAAAAACGTTTTCTACGTATCTCTTGATAGTGACGTGTTAGATTTGGACATAAAAAATATGTTGCTAATAAATATTTTTGAGTAGGTTGTAAAAAATCGTTTATTTGTTTGTCTGGTCCTATGAATCTTATAATGCGTAGTTATATATTGAATTCCTTTTTCCTTTCTGAGGAGGAAAATTATCTTTTTACGACTATATAAATTGGGAAATGATAGTTACATAGCGCTGAATATCAGGATACTCGTTAGCTCACCATTGTTGGTGTGAAAGACCGCGACAGAAAGAACTAAAGAAAGAGTGAAACTTATGTATCTTTTTTTAAAAATCCCATAAGGATGATATAACATCAATCTCCATTTCTTAATGACAAATATGAAATCTCCCTCTAATTAATACCCGATATTCATCGCTACCATACGTTACTTCTGTACTTTTTTCTATGGGGTGTTTTATCTAGCTTATTAACTCACTCAGTATAAACACTTGGCTTCGCAGACTCCATATAAGCATTCAGCTTTTGATAGGTAGAAATCGTAGATCTTTTGAAGAAGGAATTAGTAGATCCATAGCCATAGGTCCCATATTTGATCTTGGTCTGTTTGGCCAGATCTTCAGCAGAGTTAATGGGGACATCCATTTTGGCAGCCGTGAGAAAGGCAGCCAGATGGCCGTGTAGGAAGAGATCATAATAAGGGTAAAGAACCACCACATTCCCGCCACCATGCGAGTCGAAATGGCTCTTGAGAGGGAAGAAAAAAGGAGGGAGAGAGCGCGAAAAGGGCGGGAGGGAAATGAAAAAAGAGAATTAAGTTGAGGAGAGAAATTTGAATTTTTGATAGGCGGGAAAGGATGAAGTGGGAGGAGAGGGAGGAAGGGAGGGAGGTATGCAGGAAATGTCCTGTTTTCCTTTTTGATATATATGATAGATAGGAATGGAAGTATGGAGCTTAGCCTTGGTGCTTTCAGATTCTATGACTGTTTTTGACCATGAAAAAGAGAGAGGGGTAAGAGAGGGATAGAAGGAAGAGAGAGAGAGAGAGAGAGAGAGAAAGAGGGAGAAAGAAAAAGGGATAGAGAAACTTCTCTCTCTTTCTCTCTTTCTTATATCCCTCTCTTTACCCTCTCTCTTTTTCACGGCCAAAACCAGTCATAGAATCTGTAAGCACCAAGGCTAAGCTCCAGATGTCCATTCCTACTTGTGTATATACATATTATACTCATAAATCGTAGAGGACATATAGAGTGCCGAAGCAACATATTGCAGTGCTCAAATTCGTCTTATTTGTTTTTATCCCCATAGTTGGGAAAGACAGTCACACAAATAATTAAAGAGAGAGTGAGACTACATATCTTCTGTCATGAAATAGGGAGATTGATATCATCGCACTCCTTACAATATGAAAAGCATATTTCCTCCTCTTTAGTCCAGTGTGTTTTTTATCTTCCCAAAAAATAACTGTGGCCATCACATTTACGGCCAGATTCAACGCTTCGTGTTGCTTCGGCACTCTATATTCTCTATGGCCTAAATACATGCACAGCTATTGGATTGCACGATATTATCACATCGATAAATTATACTTGAATATAATGGCAGTGACACAACGTTGTTTTTTTAACTTTATTTTCTTTGCATACCCAAATATTGTTGTGCAGAAAAATACTAAAAATATATGCATTTCTAATTACATGTTAAAAAAGAAGCCAAAGAATAATTGCACTTTTGAATGTCACTTTTTTAATGCATAAAATAAGTTTGCAAAAAAAATCAAGAGTGAGAGTATTTTTGGAATACATTAACTTCTTTATATAGAAAGCATACTACAATGGAAGTGTGCTTGTGAGTTTAAAAGCTCTAACAAATATAGTAAAAGTTGGCAGCTCTTATTTTTATTTTTGACAAGCAAAAACGCTCAAAGATATATAAAAATTTGATGAAAGAAAATTGAGTATGCTGTCGAGTACATATACTAATAAAAACTTGTTCAAAACCAATATTTTTGAACAATTTGGTGTCAAAACATGGAGTACTTTTTGACCATTTTTTTCTTTTGGGTATTGGTATTATGACAGAGAGAACCTGAAGAAGCATTATCAACCGTCATGCTTATTATCTTTAAAACAACATAAATACAAAAGTGAGAGTATCTAACTTATGAATTTGAAATGGTGCTTTAACAAGACTCTTAAATACAGATGATTTTTTTAAGTACATCTATTATTAGTAACATTTAGATTAAAATTTTCACCACAAAAACATGAAATAAACAAACAAAATATACAGCTTTGTAAACCAATATATATAGTAGAGAACATTTTTTTCATTTTCCTCAGAATTAGTTAATTGTATTTTATTAACTTGTATTAGCGTACTGTGGTGTCTTTATACTATCTTTTCTATTGCCAATCAACTTCCCACAAGTAAAGCGTTAAAGTAAAGTAGCGCATACATAAATAATTTTTTCCTTTTTTCCCAAAAGGAATTGGCCAAAATTTTAGTTCCTCTTTATTCCGTAAGGGGCGCTTTGATGCTAGAGCTCTGTGAAAATAATATCACAGTCCTTTTATTATTTTAATATATTGTTGTAGTGATTTGATATATTTCAAATCATCAAACTTCATCCCTTTTAACCGTTTTTAAATAGGATTGTGATGTAATTTCATGGACTAGCAACACCTAACGTTTAAGAAAATAACCAAAATTTTGGCCAATTTTTTTTTGTTTACTTTTTCCTTACATGCTCTACTTTACTTTAAATGTTTTACCCACATGAAGACTTCGTAGCAACAATATTAAAAAACCAAAGGTAAGTACTTATTGTCCAGAGGGCTAACCTTTCATTTTCCGAGGATTTTAAAGATTTCACACCGGCAAGTGGGAGAACTATGTTAGTAATGTATTCTTCTATCGTTCGTCATCAAAATATATTGCTACAGTATATTATCAATAATAATAATGCACACGGATTGTAGTTTGACAGGCAATTTTGCAAGGATCAAAGTTGGTTTTTTTATTTTGATGATTTTGCCACCAAGGTTTATAGAATATCAGGTCCGCTTATTATGTTTTCACTCATAGTGAAACGTCATATATCTTTATATAAAAAGGCTGTCAACTCTTATTCGTGTGCATTTCTGAAAGGATATCCATAATATCGTGCAGTCCTTCAATTGTAAATATGCATTTATATACTACTCCTTACTAACTATAACGTTCATGCAATATACCTAATATATATATATATATGTTCCAAAGTACTTTATACAGATAATAATGTCTAGAGAGTAGAGAAACAGGGATAGATAAATTTTATTGACTTAATAATCATATCCCAATTAAATATCAGCAATATATGTACAGATAGAAGAACACTTGACTAAAACGCCTTTTTTATCTCAATCAATTATTGTTATTGTTTTGAAAGAGTTTTATGGAAGTCCTTAATACAGGATCACCAACCTTTAAAATAACTGGACACACAAAAAAAAACTGAATAATGGAAGGGATGAAAAATTCTCGATGGCAGCCATTTTATATCGCTTTTATGATGATATTCTTAAAGTTGATGAAGCAACAAATACGTGTTATTCCTGAAGAGTTAAATTTAAATATAAAACCTTAAGAAATAAAAAAGGGGGAAATGACAAACGTAAAAATAATGTTCAGTAACGTCCTTATTTAGGAAATACTTTAATTCTTTTTTACGAAACATAAGATAGGGCAATGGAATCTATGGTTGGATTTTGTATTTTCTATTACCGGGGCTAATAGATTGTTCCAACAAGAGGGGGGGCGGCCATTTTAGGATGACATATGTCATCAAAGAACTCTTCGATTCGAGCAAAACCTTCTCTTCTCCACAAATTAACCTTTTTATTTAGAGACCTGAAGTATATGGAAAGAACTGTAGATATAAAATTGGTTGATTGCAGATCCAGTAAATGTAAATGGCATTCCATCTATGATTAATATCATAAATGCATACCCTCATTTCTCTACTCTCTAGAGTACCTTGCTGCTTAAATACCTTGGCATCAAGGGGTATAGGCATTCGAACAGAGCAAATACAAATAATAAAAGCCGGCTTCTAATGACGTCATCATGCTTATAAACGCAATCAAGGTAGTTTTTTAAGTTAAAGGCAAAGAGCCCATTGTATGCATCCGTTTAATGTGATGTCATAAATGAAGTTAGTTATTGCTTCTTTGTAATCATACGGTTAGTTCCTATGTTGAATATTTATCTAAATAAAGTTCGACCTTAGAATATAAAATAAAATATTTGGTAAATAGATGCATGTCTATGCAGTAACCCCAAACAATAAGATGCGCTCTTATTGCAGGGAAAATATATCCTTAAACTTACTAGTCACCCTGTGTTTCAATACAAATATATTCAGAGTCTTTAAGATGGTTTGTGGTCCAAAATAGCAATAGTTTCCTTTGGTTCATCTCAATTTCATGATCCTCAATTTAGTTGTTGTGTTTTTCCTTTAAAAACGCCAAAATTGCATATGAATAATGGAATGATTAGTTCTAAGAATGGAGCTGCTTTTCAGTTTCATTATATTCATGTAATGATTAGGGCTGGGCAAATCTGGAGTTAAAATTAGCTTGTATAGCCGAAAAAATCAATATCTCATCCTACAATGGAGAGGAATTTATATGGGAGAAAAGGTGGAGACAGAAAAAGGGCGGTAAAATTGAATTTATTGTCCAGGAAAAAATGTAAAAAAGGATGAGAAAATGCATACGATCAACTGTCCCCTTCTTCTCTATATTTGTTGATCAGAGAGGCTGACATTGAGTAAAATAAGCGGGAAAATCATGCAAATAAAAGTAATTTAGTTCCAGATTCTTCTTTGCATATTTTTTGCCATAGTAATGATACATGTATACGACTTGTAGCAATAAGCTTTTTACAAACTTCATAGCTGCATTTCCCTGTTTGAATTTAGGCACGTGACGTCATTGGGTGCTGGCTTTTATTCTTTTATTATTATTATTATGGTTTTGCCAAGACCCATATACATATATAAACCATAGAGATATAAAGACATAGAGGGCTTATTGAATTCTTCAGAGGAATACGTTTTTGAGTCCAATAGTAACAAATCTTTCTATCTCTATGATCAGCTTACGATGACGTAGTATAAATTACTTTGTATAGTTTGAACACACAGAATACAGCCTAAACGACGATGTTTCTCAGCTATAGAAGGGAATAAGCTCTCTATATCTTTATATATCTATGATATAAACATAATTGCACCTTTCTATAGTTCTGACAAAGAGCACTTATTACTAAACTATGACGTCAACAACCAACAACAACACACAAACGAGAGAGAGAGAGAAAGAAATGCTTGTGAGAGGATGGGAGGAGCCTTACTTGGGAGCAATGTCAGAGCCTTGCTGCATTATAGAGCCCCAATTATGCCAGAGGCAGTTAACAAGAGTTAATAAATTTTCTAACACATCTGGTTGGGAACTGCAGGGGTGTGGATTCTCCCATTCCTGAGGGGTTATTCTGTAAGAAACCGGCAAGAAAAAAGAAGAAAAAAAGAAAAGCTAAAAGGAGAGCAGGGTAGGAATGATTAAGATTGGGAATGTCAATTTGATACAACACATATGTAGATGCAATGAACAACCGAGACCCCTGGAAAGGAGGAAGCTTTCATAAACAAAACTGCTTGAAGTATATTTCGATCATAACCAATTTGCACACAGACATCTCACTATTAACTAATGACAATTTTTAAAAAAAAGTTGTAAAATCTCCTTTAACATCATGAATTATAATTACTTTTTTCTACGAAAATTGTTTATTACCTCCGCCGAAGGAGGTATTGTTTTCACTGGCTTTTGTTGGTTTGTTTGTTTGTCAGCAGGATAACTCAAAAGTACTGAACGGATTCGAATGAAACTTTGTGGAGTTGTTTGGAAATGCCAAAAGGAACAAGTGATTAAATTTGGCATCTCTAAGTGCTTTTTTAATATGCAAATGAGCAAATACTACTACTAATAATAAGAAATGGGTCTCTATTCAGGGAGTAGGAAAGAACAAACGCTAAAAAAATATTCATTGACGTATATTGTTCATTTATCAGCTCAGGACTATGTTAACCCAGTGACGTAGCTTAAACTTCTCCTCTTCCCGTCTTCGGCGGAGGTATACACTCTCTTAGTGTATACATACTT
>CP045910.1:5268505-5281448 GCA_013387185.1 Caligus rogercresseyi
GATCCTTTCAACTTCATAAGACACACTTTAGAGTCTATTTAAAGAGGCCATTTATGAGGCCATTGCAACGACATGAGAAGGTAAAATAGAGGCTTGTTCCTTTGCTGTATTAGTATTATCATTAACAACGGGAATAATAATACTTTGACTAAGAAGAAGTCTAAATAATGAATAATTACTCTAATAAAAATTCCCATGCATAAAAAGAAAATTAATGCTGACAAGGTGCTATAATAAGAGAAACAGGAGAAGAAGAAGAAAAAAAACCTCTAAGTGTAGTAGTAGACCTTGATATCACGTCGGTTACAGACATTTTTATTAATATAATCATTCACATAGGCCTTTAAACTGTCTACTTTGACAAATTGTTTTCCATTATTTTTTTTGCTTAAATAGGCTTAGGAGAAAAAATAGAGAAAAATTGCAGACATAATCCAAGACAATATATGTATGTTAGGAAAGCAAGGCGCGCAGCTTTATAGGACATTGCATTCGTTGTAGCCTACTAAAAGAGGTTTTTATGGAGGGGTATATTCTATGGCTCTTTTATTCATCATCTAATAAAATTAATTCATTATATTTATAGATGGAAAAATGGTAGATACATAAAAAAGGATACATTTGAGGGCAACGTGGATAGCAATTATTTTTTAAATATGGCCACCAGAGCTGCGACTACCGATTGTAAATCAGTATTCATACTACCGACGGTATATTTCAAATATCGTACCGATTAACAATCGGTACGGTATATTTGAAAGTATGACTTTTGTAGCATTCGCATAGAGACATAAAGATTGAGAATTTATTCCCTTCAATAGCAGTGAAATATCGTTCAACTGTCGCTTTGCCCAAGCGCTCTCTTGTGTGAAGAACTTGAACTTTGAAAATAAATAAACAATATAACTTAAAGTATATAGAGCAGATACATAAATATACATTCAATATAAACTTTTGCTATGCATTGTATACTAGAGTACCTGAGAGTGCATTTAATATCGGACAATAAGAGAAAGTAAATAAATCCATTTCCTACAAAATCCAAGTACATATATAATTTATATAAGATGATTATGTTTTAATTTTCGAATAATCTCTAATAAATTATAACAAATGATGTATTTAATTGTCCTTTGTTGTAACTGTCCGATATTAAAATGCATATGAAGAAGTCACAGATCAGATACATAAATAAATTTTTCTCTCTTTCTAATCTACCGTACCGAATATCGATCGATACTGTAGATATATAATAAAAGCTACCAAATACCGATATTGATCGGTAGAAGGTATATACCGAATACCGAACCGGCGGTAGATTTTTCAACCAAATCCCAGCTCTAATGGCCACGCATACAAAAGCAGGATTGTTAATGAGGACCTTATAAATTATAATAAAGTATAGGGGATCGATTCTCCCTCCTCAAGCTCTTCTTCTCTTCCACACCTCTCCTCACGTCGTTCCTCCTTCAAACGTTAAAGTTGTGACCCCGGCGTGATATGAACACGCAGTCTTCTGATATGGTTGTTCCATAAATAATGAGGTCGACCAATTAAAACTCAAAATTTTCATCAGATCAACAAAAAAACTTCTCAATCAGTACACATAATCCCCTCCGACTGCAATGACGTCGTGGCAGTGTCCCCGGAGCTTCCTGAGTTGGTCGTAGAGCTCGTCTTCACTGACCCTCCTCATCGCCCGCTGAACGGCGAGTGTAGCCTCCTCGTGGCCCCCAAACTCGTCCTCCCGGAACAGGTGCTTCAACTTCCGGAACAGGAACCTGTCACACAGGTTCAGGTCGGGTGAGTAGGGTGACTGTTTCACGTCCCTCCGGGTCAGGAACTCCCTGGTATCGGTGGCAGTGTGGGGACGTGCATTGTCCCACATGAGGAGACAATCTTTCAGCCGGATCTTGTCCTTTTTCAGGCTGAGAAAGCGCTTCCCAGTCGTCCTCAGGTACTCTATCATGGTGTTCCGGTCGGCTGTGGTCCCGGCAGGTAGTGCAGTGATCGATACCCGCCTCGGCTTGCAGGTGAACCCCATCAGAATATCGTCTTCCTCGCTGTCTGTTTCACACGGGGGTCGAGAACCGGGTCCCCGTGGGCTCCGCCCAAACTTGCTTCCGCTCCGCCGAATCCCAGTAGAACCAGGACTCGTCCTGGACTAACAGATGAGACCCCAGAAAGTCCTCCCCGTGGTCCTGGAACAGCTTCAGGAGGTCCTGACAGCACTTCACTCGCTGCGTCTTGTTGGCTTCAGAGAGCTGGTGAGGGACGAGCACGCTGAGGAGGTTTCGGAGCCCTAGATCCTCCGTCAGAAGCCTGAAAACAGTTGTAGATGGTAGGGACACCTCTGCAGCAACTTGTCGAGTGGTCATCCGGGGGTTATCCTCGACCAGATGCTTCACACGAGCCACATTCTCCTCTGTCCTCGTCTCCCGGGGACGTCCAGGACGGGTCTTCTTTTCCAGGGCAAAAACACCCTTATCGAACTCAGTGTGTCTTCTCTGGAGGGTGGAGAGGCCAGGGCAGGAGTCAGGAAAGGTAGAGAGCAGGTCCCCGTGGATCTCGTTGACTGTCCTGGCGAGCTTGATCCGGATCAAGAAGTAGGAGCGAAAGTCGGGTGTCTCCATTTTCAGCGGCGAGTAGAATGAATGATAGAAATGACGCGATTACTCACATATACACTAACCTGAGTGGCGCCATACAGTCTGTTCCCATGCAAAATATGCGATAAGAACGCTTCCGTTGAAATTTTGAGATACCGTGTGAACTTTTCGAGATATATAACCTACCTCATTATTTATGGAACAACCTAATATTAATGCTCTCTCTGCGAAGCAGTAAGACTACTTTTGACAAACCTTTTGATATACAAACTTATGTCAAAGTCAGGGCGGTTTTTGCTAGGGCAATATGGGCAAACTGCCCAGGGTACAATCTATTTGGGGCCGCCCCTCCCAAAAAATCGCCAGTTTTCTACTCTAAAACCGCTAATTTCCATGTCAAGTTAGTGGACTGGTCGCTTGGGCGTCCCTACCGTCACGTCAACTTGCAGCAGTGATGTATATAGGTTGTGTGTGTGCCAGAAGAAAAGAATGAAAAACGTTTCCACACACTGCGGATCAAGTCCCAATCTCTATTTTTGCCGGACGCCGCACCGGAGCTCAGCGCAGCTCGAGCGGCAGCGAGATGTGGATGCACTTGTATTCAGGTTATTTGTAACACTGAGGCAGGGGGGAAGGGTTTTGGGGTGCCAATGGAGTGTTCACCCAGGGCGTAAATGTCGACAGGGTCGCGTATGGTCAAAGTAGACTTTCTGATAGTAAAGTATCAAATTATTTTATTTGTCAAAATTTAAAAATGCACTCTGCACGAATAACGAACAACATTGTTGTTTTTTCTGTATTTTTAAGAGGTAGACTTAAAAAGTCAATGATTCTCCTCAGCGAACCTCTTTATTATCAAACAAAATCACTAGCTATTTAAAAATCCAAATATTGAGTTGTTTGTATGGCCATCGGTTTATTTATACCAAACGAAATCCAATAACTCTCCAATTCAATCTGATCCAGAACTCTCGACTTCCTCAACGTCTGTTTTTTATTGTTACTGTATCGTTAAGAATGAGGTTGAAAATGTACCAAAGTCTTTATTTATCTATATAAATTATTATGACTCAGATTTAGTTGAAGAGATGAATATTGTCAAAATTAGTAAAATGCCCTTTCATCAAATACAGTTGTTAAACTGATCTTTATAAATTTATCCAACATTTGTTGATACTTTGAATTTCATCGAACCATACATGCAAAAAAAACGAAACGGCATTTGCAAAGTTAAAATGCTATTGATTGCCGGAAATTTGAAGTCTTGGGAGGTGCGTTAAACACGTTATTGATTGTATAAATTTAGAACTAAACAAAATAACTTCAAAGCTCTCTATTGGAGCTATATTTTTGTCCATATTGATAATTTGTAATACGTCATACCGGAGCAGATTAATCCGTCGACCTCTTGTGGAAACATCGATGGAAATAGGTCATTTTGAAAAAAGAAGGATGGATTTTTAAAAAAATAATCTTAAATTTTTTGTCATTGTCAAGTATAACAGAAGCATATAATGAATCTCATTTTAGTTGAAAATAACCTCCTCCTATTGCAATCAAATACAATGTTTTTAAGCAAGTGCTATGATAGTCCATTTGACCAACATAGTTGCAAAAAAATAACAAACAACAAGAAGCAAATAAGTCGAGGAACGACGCTTATAAAAGCATATAAGCCTCATGTGACTCAAGGTGTGTTATGTTTGTTGTTAAAATGCCTGCCTTTAGTCTAGCTTTTCTTAGGCAGCTTTTGAATGCGAAAAAGAAAATATATGAATATTAGTTCAATAAATTACACGCAAGAGCACGCAAAACATATTTAGGTAAAATGCAAATGAAAACCAATTGTTCTCTTGAATTAATAAAATTATATTATAGTATTTTGTAAAATACATGATGTTGAAAATATGGTAGATTTTATTGAATGTATACTTGAGAATACTTGCTGTAAAATTCCGATTAAAATTCCTGATTAATTACTTAGTACTAACACTTTATGTAAAAATGTAGGAATACAGAATTCTTCAAATGCCAATAACTTTAGGAATCAAACAGAAAATGATACTATAATATATTTTTATATGTTTTTTAGTAGATAGAATCCCTGAGTGCAAATTGTGATTAAATCTATGATCCAAAGCGGAATCGAGGATAACCATCTTAAATCATCCTTATTAAGAATATCAGCAGTTTAACCTTGTATTTTTTTTATATGTTACACTATGAATGTGTTATCCATGTGTTATTATAAATATTTAGAACATTAAGCTTCAGAGGCCACAACTACTGTTTGTGTACGGTTATATACATAGAGAGCTCAGATGAATATTTTGAAGATCAATCAAAAGGTGTTGTGAAGGTCATTTCTGTGTTTAAGTTTGATTTATTTATCCTATAGGTGTATAGAAGATATGTTTGTTTTCCTTACTCAATAGTTGACAAAGCTCATGTTTTTATCACAATTTTTTATCACAATGGCTTTTGGTCATAAAATATTGCATATTTGTCTTTCAAAGCAAGCGTCCATTGGCTCGCTCGGGTCTTACATGTCAATATAATTATGACATATTGGGTTACAAATTGTTGTGTTGGGATACCTTTTAGAGAGAATATATAATAAGTATATTAATATCCCAGGTCGTCGCCACAATGAGGTTGCACGGCAGGAACGAATATTAAAGAACGACAGTTGTGAGAGGGTCATGACTTGGAGGTTCCTTTATTAAGATTCAGGGAAAGGAGGAAATATATACAAGGAAAAGGAAAGAGAGACACACAGTGTACATGACGTCAGGGTGTCTTCCAACGTGACGTCAGGGACATGACACAAATCTACTTTAATGAAACACCAGGTTCTTGGACTCCGACAATAATACCATAATGGGGGTTTTAAGAGTCTACGGTTCTCGAGCTCCCTGTCATAAATATAGCATATTTTGGGGTTCAAATCAACTACATGTGTGTCCTATTACGCAGTAACTCAAGTTATGCGTATTAACTGTAACAACATAATTATAGCTTACTTAAGATTATATAAATAATTTTAAGGGATCACTAAAATTCATGTACATAGTTAATATCATATCAGAAAAAAAACCCACAAAGATACTTAATTACATACACTAAAAAAATCACTGATATTATATGCTCTATTGCTTCAAAGTATGTGATATTCCTTGTAGCAAAACACAGTGTAATCCAATACTATTAGTGTCATCTAAAAAATAAATTATATTTCATGATACGAAATCTCCAAAATACATGCAACCATTTATCAGGACGGGCTAGTAAAGTGATAAGTATTCAGTATTCATTTTTTTTAAACGGTGTGCAGTGGCTCACAGAGACAAAACAGCAAAAAAACTAATTAATTTACTGATAACATAGTATAAGGTGTCTAAATATATTTTTTTCGGACTGATAAATCGATTTCCAGGGTAAAAAGATCTCAGTTCACTCTGACCGACCAAAGTGGCTCAACAGACCCCAAAAGCTAAAAAGTAATTAATTTACAGATAAGGGTTTATGAGATATCTAAATAGGGTTTTACCTCGCAAATCGATTTCCAGAGTAAAAAAAGAGCTGAGTCACTTTGACCGGCATATCACTAGCTGTAATAGTTTTCTGTATATCAACTTATACATATATAATTATTCATTTATTAATGGCACATTCTGACAATAATATGATCTTTTAATATCTATGAAATATACAGATAAAACTTTATAATTATCAAACATATTAAGCAAATTATCAAAAAAACACATTAAAAACTTTTATATATATTTTAATCAGTCTTAAGCATAATCAGTAAGCTTTCAACTTCTTTGGACAGATTTTGTACATCTTTTGCGTTTAGACTTCTTGGAGGCTTTTGAGAAAACAAGAGGATCAGACTTCATAGGAAACCAATTATATTGATTTTTTCATTACATTCATTCTTGAAACTTGAACCTATAAACAAAATGTTCCTCAATTTCGTTGCAAAAAATTGGAACATATACATATGTTATAAAAAAATAATTTTGCGTTATTTTATGGCGAAGAGGGAGAAAAAATAAAATGCACATTTAGATTTGAAAATGAGGCATGCAAAATTAATGAATATTTATGCAGTTAATCGGTACAAGCGCGCCAAGAAGACAAGATTATTCCTACACGAAAAGCCGTTTTTATGCTGGAGCAGGTTTGAGCTGCTGAAATAATGAGATATCTTTAATAGATTATATTGTTATTCCATTCCAACCCTTACTTTGGTGGAATGTAGTACATGTTCATAGATATATATTAAAAAAAAAATATATTTTTTAATGTGCATATTCCATCAATTTAAAGTTCTGGAAATTTGTCAATTCAATGATATTTTCAAAGTTATATCTTACGGTCTTCTTATAAGTAATATGTGTAGCTATTTTTGCTGCTGTCAGTTTCTTGTCTAAAATAGATCTCATACGGATTAGATGTTTTTATTACATTTTAAACTTCAGGCATACTTAATTTCTGGCAACGTGCACCCGTTAGAGTAATGGATATCTTTTTAGTAATAATAGACTCATTTCTACATGAATTGTGTTTTTCTTGTTAGTACATGATATAGCAAAAGTATACTGTAATCATCGCACCTATCGGAGAAAGAAAAAAATGCCTTTTTTCGCTTTTTCGGTTCCTCTGCGGTGGATAAAAATATTGGCGTGTTTGATTTGTTTCATATTTAATTGTCTTTCGTATACTTTCACATTTTAAAAGCTTATTTTAAAATTGTATCCTTAATTTAACGCAACTACTGAATTATTCTTAAATAAATCTATAAATTCATAAAAATAATACGTCATGAAATAAGAAAATTTATGAATTAAACAAAATCATATAACCTTATAACAATTTTAAATACTACACTCATTATAGAATGAATGGGATAAAACTTCGAGCCCACGAATTCTGCTGGGTTTACTAATTGGGTTTGTGTTTAAGCTCTAAGTTTGAACCTATAAATCCCTTATTTCAGTCAAGAATGTTTCAAAACAATTGTTTTTGTAGCATAACGTAATAAAACATTATATAAATTCCTTTTTTTCATTAGGATTTTTATTGAAAGAAAACAAGACATACTTAGAAAAACCCGTGAAATAACATCATATTTTTGCGCATCGTTCATGTAGTTTAAACACAGATAAGTGTTATCATCCTATTGTAGTGCTGTAAGACTATTGATTTTTTTTCTATTTTGAGGTCCACCTCTAAAAAAACTTTATACACTAAATTTAAACTATTCACAAGTCTAAAAAACTCTACTATTTTTGAATAGTTTTTTTTATTCATACAAACTTCACTCAATACGTTAGAAAAATGTTGTCCCTCCGGAATTTATGCCCTGATGTAATTTTATGTAAGCAAACAATCTTGAAGCGTTCCTCAAAAGGCCACTTTTAGATTGTGTCATTTTTTTTCTCATCCTGATTTGGGAACTTGCCATTTCCCAAGGTTTGTAGCATGTAAGCATGTACGATATACAAAGTGGCATATCAACTAAAAACAAGTTTGAGTGGTTTTAAGTATATAAAATGGTTAATCACCCTCACGAGATGCAAATATTTACTGTCTTAGGAACGTATTTTGTTTTCATTTTGCCACGATTTATATTTATTTTTCCACTATTTCATATATGCATACAACTGCTAAGTAAAATTGTTCATCCGTTCATAACATCCTAACTACCGAATCAACAAAAGAAATTCTTTTGATACCCTGGACAATATTATTCTCGAATTTCAATATTTTATCATTTATATTTATATATATATAATGTCATTATCTTTTTGATTTTTTAAAGGCAAAATAGAATTGGCTCAAATATATATCTATTTTTAGTGGCTTAATTGAAAACACTTTTTATTCTTAGTTATGACCGAATCTAATCAATTACGTATGCTAAAATAATATGATTTTAAATAGGGAAAACACAGGTAACGCTTGTAAAATGTGATCGGATATGAGGAAAAGCAACAGTTAAATTTATTTTATGATCAGTCGTACTACCATTGATGATGCAAATAGTCATTGAAAGTCCGTTTACGGGCGATATTCCGGACAAAGTCCCATAAATAATCATCATTGTTAATCGTAGACGAAAGTATATGAGGATATCTTACAATATGAAAATTATCACTATTTATTAGAATTCGATCATCCCCACCTTCTCCAGTTGTCCAGTCCTTCAATATATAAGAGAGTTTGTACTTACTTATAAATGTTCCTAGGATAGGGATAAACTGGTCGATCCAATCATTCTCTTTGGATTATATTATAATTTTCGGGCAACATCTCCAGCATCCAAAGATATGAACTTGTGCTTTCGAGTTGCAAAAGCTTCAAGTTTATAATTTTGGGGATGTAATTGAAGCAAGAGACCTGAAATCCATTATCATATCAGCAATAGCTATTTACATGGCGGATTCCATTATGATTCCGAAAGATTCGAAACTGGAGTGACAGCGTTCGGTACTTATCCTTCCTACTCCAAGAGAACTCTTCCTTATCTGAATTTTTTTAGAACGCTTCGTCAAGAACTTTCTACCTTTAAATTAAATTATATCAATTAATACCTAATACTGTTAATTTGGTTTTGGTTGCCAGATAGTTTAAACTTCTGTCTATTGTGTTTTTATGCATGTGTTATATATTTTTGTATTAACGTTTTTTTGTGTGTAAATTTTAAACTATAATGTGTATTTATATATATTTTATTCTTATATACATTTACAATAAAATTATATTAAGTAATATTATAATAAGTCTTATTAGGAGACAAAAATTACATATTGAACTTATATAGTTAAGTATTTTGGCTTTAAACAAAGTTGAAAGACTAAGCGAGTCGTCCATTTTGTAGTTAGATCTATAGAACATACAATTTACAATAGAGCCATAGTTTTCCATAATCTTTTTGTGAATTAAAAGTACTGTTATTTATAGCAAATTTGCTGGCAAATATTAAATATTTATAAAATATTTGTAGTTATTTGTACGACAAGTACAAAATATTAATGATATGTTTTTTCTTCTTGAATTTTCAGGGGAAAACATTGCTTTCTGCTCAACAAGTCACACGTTCTATTGTACATTTTGTGAAGGAATAATTCATTTCCTAGTATTACGGAAAAAATACTTTCTGAAATACTCACATTCATTCAGCTGTCCGGTCTGTCTAAGACTCGAAGGAACATAAAAATATAGTAAGATAGACTAGTCTAAAGCGTCATCTATTTTTAGTTGAGCAGGAGGAAAAAGATTCACAACAAGGGCTTAACGCAGATACTTTGTGCTTTTGTTTCCATTGACAACAGTGCACGCAGAAAAACGATTTGCGTTTTACATGTATTTGTGTGGAAGGTCGCCTCGTTATTCGATACTCTTAATCAAAATCTTATATGTCCTGAAAATAGTCAAGAGATCATCTCAAAATGCTTGCAAAAGTTCGTTTTTTAAGGCTATATGTAGGAATGGAAATCTGGAGCTTAGCCTTGGTGCTTACAGATTCTATGACTATTTTTGGCCGTAAAAAGAGAGAGGGGTAATGAGAAGGATAGAAGGAAAGAGAGAGAAAGAGGGGGAAAGAGAGGGAGAAGGAAAAAGTGAGAAACAAGCTCCCTCTCTCGTTCCTTCTATCCCTCTCTCTTTTTCACGGCCAAAACAGTCATAGAATTTGTGAGCACCAAGGCTAAGCTCCAGATTTCCATTCCTACCTATATGGTTCGACAGAATTGTATCCGACTGGATATAAATTAGCGTTATAGCGTATAATTAGTCTATCGAACCTAGGATTTTATCAATGAGTTAGCGGACCAAAATGACCATTCACTCTCGCCCCAACAGTGAGAGTTGAACAGTTGAAAGTTGAAGCTTACAAAAGTTTCTTTGAACTTATTTTTTAAATTTAAATAAAAACTACGGCTGCCTGATGTTAGTTCAAATCATATCTTGCGTTCAAACAAAACCGAATGATACTTTGTTTTGTTATTATTTAATATTAATGATTAATGATTTTTGAAAGGTAACCTAGAGTCCTCTTTTTGGGTCGGTCTCTTAGATATTTGTTTGGGCTCCACTCGGTGAAAAACTTAATGAGTTTTTTTTATTTGACTTTAGGTTCGATAGAATGCACCGATAGATATAAATAAGCATTATAGCGGAGTTTTTTTATTTTTAAAAGAAAATTAGACCGAGGTACGTGTTTTTTGGTTCTTATCCAAGTAAATATCTTCTGATTGAAAAACGTTTATGTGCTTTTGGCCATCATTTGCAAACCAATTATGTGAAAACGCTTTAAAAAGTTTTTTAGCAAAATACAAAAGAAAATAATCGTATAAGTAGTTTATAGTTTTTAAAAAAAATAGTTATATTAATAGTTAAATGATAAACTATATTACATCTTTTTAAAGAAATTGGAGTTATTCTAGATTCTCCACGGTATCCACGGTCAGTACCTCCCAAATGTCCTCACGAAGCAGGGACATGTGATAATCGACAAGGAGGACTATGAAGCACGGATTGGGAGTCCCCGGGAAACGTAGCAGCGAACAGCGAGTGTCGAGGAGAAGCCCATCTGTTTCTCCTGTACTAAAGCCAAGTTACAGCACTTTAGCCCAAAATTATTCTCTTGGGAAAAACTTAATTCCAACTATTTTTGTAATTAATTGTTGTAAATATTTTTTTACCATTATAACAAAAATATAATAAAACATTTGGATGAATCTGTTCCTTTTTTATTAAAGGAACAACCAGGGCACGTCCAGAGCTGTCTCTGAATATTAAAGTCCGAAACTTTAAGCCTCACGGGTGTGGCGGTTTTAGAAGATCCAGCGACTCGTGGGTTGGTCATTGATTCCATCCAGTCTGATATTTGACTAGTGACGATAATTGAAGCTCAAGCTATGTTAAAAACAGATAAATTATATATTAAAAGATGCTTTAGGGCCAAACAGCGACGTGGATTTATTTAACAAATTATTATAATAACTTGTTTGTTCTCCATGTCTTGGCGTGAGCACCTAAAACAGAAACAGGGGTTTCCTCGACACTCCCGTCGGTAGCTGCGTCCCCCGTGGACTCCCACTCCGTATTGCATAGTCTTCCTCATTGATTACTGCACATGCCTTCTCCGTGACAAATCCTTTGATGTACATTCTGTACTTCTAGATGAGGTCTCACTGTCTTCCTCCTCCACTTTCGTCGTCAAGTCGTCCAGAAAACTGCTAAGTGAATTAATATGATTTGAGAAGAAGAACTTGCAATGAACTACTTACCATAAGAACAAATCAATCCCGACGAGAGATGAAAGAGATCCTCTCGTCCACGAGTCCTGTGGAATAAGTGTCTCCGGACACAGGAGGAGATAACTCCGTATCAAGGTTCCTCCTCCAGATAGAGAAGCTGTTATTTAATCATTACTAGTATTAACCAACCCCCCGCCATTTCATAATGTATAAACTTAGGTTCCGAAATATTTTTCATGTGACGTCACGTCTGGCAGAAAACATAAACAAATAACTTTTACTATATATAGCATCTCTACTCAAATTATCATTAGTGCATCGTCCTCTTTCAAAAAATGGCTTTAATTAATAAAAAAAAGAAAAGACAATGTGCAGTTGCTATTTGTCCTTCATTGGATCCCAATGCTCACAATGTATTGTACCACTCGTTTCCCAACAACATCAACAGAGAAAAGCTTGGACCATCGCATGCAAAAGAGGAGATTCGACATTTCAGCCTGCATCATCCTTTATGTGTAATAATATTATATAATATATGATTATAACAGTATTTTGTTTTGTATAATTTAAATTATATATTTTTTTCTTTATATGTATTTCTAATAATATTATATAATATATGATTATAACCATATTTGTTTTGTATTAATTCATAAATTAAATACTTTTTTCTAAATATGTCTTTGTAATAATATTGATTATAAATAGTATTTTGTTATAATTTTTTTCGTTGTTTTTTATGTGCTTTAACATATAATGATTGAAGAGTTTGCTTTTTCATGAAATATTTTGGATAATTTGAGCAACTTTAAATCATCAAAATTTATGATTACTCACAAAATTTAATATTTTTCCATTTTCTAATGAATTATGATAATTAATTCTTCTATGATCTAATTAAGGCTAAATTCGATTTATATTTAACATATTTTACTTATACAATATACCCTCTTTAGCCATATGTGACGTCATGCTCATGAGGTAGGTTGCGTGGCGGGGTTTATTTTTTTTTACTTTCATTGGTTAAATGGCTCTACCTTACTTTTAACTACCTTGGTATTA
>CP045910.1:5281548-5296547 GCA_013387185.1 Caligus rogercresseyi
TAACTATATTCACATGATTTTCAGCAAAAAATGAAATTGGTTTTAATATATGTAATTTGCATTATATTTTTCATTTTCAGGCCGAAACTCAGCCAATTATTACATCTGAAAAGGTTTGATTATTTATATTTTTTACTAGTCCATAAAAGTAGTAGTAGACCTTTCTTCTATCAAACAGAGACAGATAATGAGAGAAAGAAGAGAATAAAGATATTTTTATACCATAATAATAACAAATCGATAATGTGGTGCGTTTCAGTTTTCTTTTCTAATCAGACGAATCTAAACATTGCGTTCTGTGCAACTTGTATTACTATTATTTTGAGTATGACCTATATATATAAAAGAAACTGCACTCATAATGCATTTTAAATGCATTGAAGTCTTAATTTCGACTCTCTGTTTTAACACTCCTTCTCTAAGAGAAAGTAAGTTTGTAATAATATGTACAGTAGTAGGGGGGGGGGGGGGACATTTGCGCCAGTAAATTTACAAAGGGGGAGTCACATGTCAAGGACTGGACCAAGGTCTGTATAATAAGGTCTGGGCAATACAAAAACAAACATATAGCAGTGTGACTACTCAATGACGTCACTGGAGAACGATTATATCTATCTATCTATCAATCTCTCTATCTTTCTATAATATATATATGTGGTTTTAGGAAAATTTATATATAAAACTTATGCACAAAGAAAATCTAGAGGCTAAGTTTTTATCGGCCTATATCTATTTTGGTATCCTCTGGGGGCAGCGACTGCATCTCCTGAGTCCAAGGCTCTGAGTTTTGCACTTGCTAGCGCTAAAGCTCACATCGCTGAGTGTTTAACCTCCATACACCATTCGTAATGAGTCGTTTAAAAAAATATTTATTTTCTGCGGCTGCAAGATATGGAGCCTTTGCCTCAAGATTCCACATTCTAAGAAAGTGACGTTATGGGACTTCGCCGCGGATATCGTCAAAGTTTTTCCTCAGTGGTCCTGTATTTTTACTCTCGCTTGAGACTCATTGTAAGAAGATATAAGAGGACTTCAAATGACATCATCGAGGGAGCCGTGCAATAAAGATGTGCTTATATACTATTTACAATTTTTTTCTTCCTATATTTCGTGTACTCACTTCCATATAGATAAATGCAGATCATGATGTTTTAATGATGTGATGGTTCTTGCCTCAGAGGGTTAATTTTAAACTACAATGTTCATTTATGATTTTTTTTATAACAACCCCTCTTGCTTTTTTATTTAATATTGTATATATTATTTTATGTATGATTTTAAATAAATGACCCATTATTAATTTAAAAATAAAAAATAAAAAAAATCTGATAAAGCATTTTTTTGTTGGGAACTATTGATGGAAGGAATTTTTCCTTAACGACACTTATGTATAAATACATTTTGAAAGGAAACTACTGACTTTTGGGCCCAGCTTATTATCAAATAGCTTTATTGAGCATTAATGAGCACATTTGGTAAGTTTTTATTTTATAACTGAGCCCATTTTGAGTACTTTTTCGTCATATATAAAGGAAAGGATAAAGGAAAAATTACTACTATCAATATTTTCCAACAAAAAATGCTTTAACAATTTTCTTTGTGCATAAGTTTTTATATATATGTAATATTCCTAAAACCAATATATATATATATTTATAAATAGATAGAGAGATTGATAGATATATAGATAGATAGATATAATCGTTCTCCAATGCGTCATTGAATAGGTATACTCCTAGGATTACATGTTTGTTTTTTGTATTGCCCAGACCTTATTATACAGATCTTGGACTGGACTCTCGAGGATTTCTTCTTCTTTATTGACAGCCCTACCCTTTCTTAACAATATATATCTTGATGATGGATAAAAAAGATAAAAATTTAAACAAATATAGATAAAAGTTTTTATTGTGCTTTGTTGAGGAGAACTCACACATACTAATAATCAGTTTTGGTCGAATATTACTTTGAAAGTAGTATGCAATATACTACTTTTTACTGCGTGTAATATATTTTTCTAAATATTAGTTATTACTTCTCAAAAGTAATATACTACTTTATATTAGATATTACTTTTTTTGAGCATTCCAAACAATAAGTAAAGGCAATTCAAAAAGATGATTTGTAAAAATCCTCACCATACCTAGTTTGCATGTCCACTGGGTGACGTCACATAACACATTCACAGTTCATTAATTTTCATCAAAAAGGCCTGTCAATATTTTATTTCACGAAAGGAATATGTAACTAGGATAATACATATTAGTGTTACTTAAAGTCATATCTAACATGTTTGTTCTCTCTATTTAGTCGCAGTAATATAACTAAGTAATATATTACTTGCACGCGCGTTAGGAACAACACTGCTAATAATCAATTTTTATGTTAATATAAATTGACTTATTTTTAGGATGTTTTTCTTCCTGTTCGAACTTTGAATTATATGATAAACATTATCAAAATGTATTCAAATTATAGTCCCTCAAAACTATATCGGAAATAAATAAGGAATTGCGTTAGCTTGATGTGTAAGTGTGGGTTCAACTATATATGTTGCGAAGCGGTTCGCCTCCTGAGCGGGAGTGACCATGTATTGGTCAACCTTATATTTAAGGTTTGGTTGATTCATTTTAATGCTATAATGCCATGTTCATGTCCTTACTGTTGAGGCGCAAATCAATCATATAAAAATACTGTTGACCTACTTTATTGGAAATCATGACCGGCTTGAAGCCCTCCTTAATCATGGTTTGGATGATCGGATACTGAACTTCAAAACCGGCTTCCTGATCAAAACTGGATATGTAGTCTAATACTTCAATGATTAGATCGATAGTTCAAATTCCTATTGTTTGAACTCTAAGAAGGAGAAGGTTTTTCAAAAAGTTAACTTGACTATTCTTGGCTTAGGAGATTATTATAATGGGATAACATTTTTAGGCGTAAAAGGACTAGCACTCCCCAGACAATCATCCCCCGGACATGCACTCCCCGATAATCCCCCCCCCCCCGTGCCATTTACCCCCCGGTACTAATACTTCTTATCCCTTAAAGTCCACTTATGAAGTTAACTATGTTTTCTTTTGCATTAATGTTTGGAACTATGTTCCTAATATCGGTCATATAAAGCATATGACCGACATTAGGAGCACATATGTTTTGAACACTAATGCAATATTGTTTTAAGAAAAACACAGTTCTCTTCATAAGTGGATCTTAAGATATAACAAATATTAGTAACGGGGGGGGGGGGGTAAATGGCACGGGGGGGTAAATGTTCGGAGGGTGATTGTTCGGGGGGGGGGGGGGGTAGTCCGGAGGGTGTTGTCTGAGGGGTGGTAGTCTTAAACTCTTTATTTAGGATGTATATAAATTTGTCCAATTCAAACTTGATATTCTATTTTACAATTTGAATTAATTCAAACGTTATTGAGGTTATAATTTTTGAGCTCATTTTCATAAGCAATTTTCTAAATATTCTAATATACACTTATGTATCAAATAAGAACGACTCATCATTAATGCTAAGGAGTTCATTGGATTAATGGATGCGTGATCGACTCTCAAATTTGAGGAGGTAGGTCCGACTCTTTCAAATGGAGGGGAGGGGGGGGAGTTAATATTTTCAATCTCATATATATAAAATATATTTCTATATTAAACTGTTCACATATATAAATATATATATATATACGCACATATAAAAACGATGTTAATACTTTTAATATACAAAAATAACATTATAGTTTAAAATTTAGCCAACGATTTGCACAACCTTTTTAAAAATCTAATTAACAAGTTTTGAAAGAATAAGCTGTAAAAACAGATTTAAAAAATTTAAATCATACAATTTTTAAAATTCTTGAAAATCTTCTTCAAAATTTGGTGAAAACGATGATTTTGAGTCGGGTAGTATTTTATTAATTCAGCCGCGAATGTCCATGATGAGCCGTCCAACGAATGGATTTTAAAAGGCCGCGTATCTTCCTGCAGCTCCAAGCAGGATCCCTCTGATCTCTCCCGGTCTTATGGGTTCATACTTTGCAAGCTTCTTTACTATCAAGGCCTTTGTGTTTAAAGGGCAAAATCAGCACATTCGTTTTGTCAGAGATTTTCATGCCTCTTGAGGAGAGCCCAAACATAATTATGGTTCTCAAACTGGATTTCTTTGACAAATTTCAATATGAATATGATTATTCAAATCACCACGAATATTCAATTCTATGAAACAAATAGGAAAAAGGGGAAATACTTTATTATCAAAATGAAAATATTTTATATCATGAAGGTGCATTACATAATTGAAATGAGCTAAATAGTAGAAAGACAATGACTATATAGCCAAATAAGCATGTTAACTCTAGATATACGAACATTACCTATTTTGAATGCAGAATCATAATTAACTAGAGGCATATATACACTCAGAGAGTGTGTACCTCCGCCGATCCCCACAACATTCCCATTCAAACATTCGCCCTTTCACACTCCCGATTTTCTATCTCTAATCATTGTTTCCTCTCTGTTAGCTCATTTTGCATATTAAAAAAGCACTCTGAGATGGGAAGGCGGAAGAAGTTTAAGCTACGTCACTGGGTTAACATAGTCCTGAGCTGATATATGAACAATAATACGTCAATGAATATTTTTTTAGCGTTTGTTCTTTCCTACTCCCTGAATAGAGACCCCATTTCATTTAGTATTTTGCTCATTTTGCATATTAAAAAAAGCACTTAAAGATGCCAAATTTAATCACTTGTTCCTTTTGGCATTTTCAACAACTCCACAAAGTTTCATTCGAATCCGTTCAGTACTTTTTGAGTTATCCTGCTGACAAACCAACAAACTAACAAACCAAAAAACGCCAGTGAAACAATACCTCCTTCGGCGGAGGTAATACAGACTGAATGGACCGTTGTAAAGGTTTCTTAGAAACGTGCTTATGTGCTGAATCAGCTCTGAACACTTAGTATCCTGAGAAATCCGTTCAGTATAATGATCGTCAGATGGACCGGCCCTTTCACCAAATAAAAGATACAAGGAAAACACACATTTTTAACTTGCGGTTTTTTAAACGGGTTGAAAGCGAAGGAGATGGAATAATAATAAAAAAGCAGTTTGGCACTACTCGCAGCTGCTGAGAAGGGAACATCGACAATTCAGAGAGAAGAAATGCATCTATTAGAATATTAATTGTCTCTACCCATGAGCGTCGATCCATGTCATTCCATACGCCGACGTATTTCATACACGGCCCTCAAAATCCTTTAAATGTACTCTTAAAATATTCCAGATAATTTTAAAATATAAAGGGAGCAATAGCTCTGTGAGTTAAGGCGTGTTCAACTCTCAATGTTGGGGGCGAAGGTTCGAATACTCCCGAGAGGGGATAGTCATTTGGGGTCTACCTCATTGATAAGATCCTCCTAGGTTCGAGTGTAATCGAGTATATTTCTTGCCCATTGGGCATATTAGTTACATTTGTAACTAGTCTAAAATATATAAAAAAATAAAAATTATAAAATTATAAAATCATATAAAATTTAAATAATAAAAACAAATAAAAACAAAATGCCATTGCAGAATGGATTATAGGGGACGCTGCGTCCAATGGCCCTAGCTGCGGTCCTGGCTGTGTGAAGGGTATGGCCGACCTCAAGGCCTTAGACAAGTTCCACACAGATATTGCGTGACATGCAAAAGTAGCTGTCTCCCTCCCAAGTGGGTACGCCACTGAAGTTGTGGACCTCATGGGCCTCCTCGGGATGGGGAAGACGAAATCACCAATCGGGTTCCTGGCACCGCCGCCTCCGTCGCTGGAGTAAAAACATTTCCAAGTCTCCATGGCCACCGCCTTGGCGGCCACCTCGTTGAGGGAGGAAGGCCTGCTCTCTCAAGGAGGTCCCCGATGTGGATGTGATCCCGCCTCTTACATCCAACGATGCTCCTGGCGGCGTCATTTATGGCGAGCTGCACAGCCCTGTGTGCGGCATTTGGCCCCTTGCACTCACTATCGAATCGAGGAATTGCCACAGCTGCGGCAGCATAAGAAATCTTGCCAATCATCAATCCCTTGGCCAGCTGCTGTAGGTATTTCCCTCTTGGTAAGTGCACTGCCAACCTGGAGATGAGTGCAGCCCGTTTTGCTGCTGCCTTTGCGACGTTGATGTTGTGGGTGCTGTTGTGAAGCCGGTATCAAATTTCACCCCAAGAAACTCAATTTCGTCAGATGGGTGCACCTCAACGCCCCCACGGTGACGGCGAAGACCGCAACATCCTTTTTTTTGACGTTTCCCCCGATCATGAGCTGAGTTTTGGTGGCGTTAAGGACAAGGCCGTCCCCCCCCCCCCCCGCGAATCCGGAGAAAGTGTCCGCCCTTGACTCCATAGGGACCCGACTTCCTCCAGGGAGTCACCAACGGCCCACAGGAAGAAGTCGTCCGCGTAGCCACTATTATCTTCATTGCCAACCCCAACGCAGGAGGTGACGTCCGCGACCAGGACAAGGTAGAGAATAGGTCCAAGAATGGAGCCTTGTCTCACTCCGTACTCGACGGGTAAGAACACAGATTCGGTGCCGTTCCACACTACACGCTGGTACCCGCCAGTGAGGTACGAATGGAACCACTTAAGCTGTGTACCTGCAATCCCAAGCTTCTCCAGCTTTGGTAAAAGCTGCAGCTGGTTGACGGTGTCAAAGGCAGCAGAGAGGTCAAATCCGAGGACACCGACAACCTTTCCCCTCTGCTCGGCCTCCAGCCACTTTGCATGTGCGGTGGCTAGCGCGGCTGTGGTCGAGCGGCTTTTCCTGAATCCAAACTGGGTGTTTGGAAGAGCCTCCGTCTTGGCTAAGTGGTCCTCGAGGTCGGATTTTACGAGTCATAATTTTAATGTTATAATGCTTATGTATATCCTGTCGGATGCAATTCTATCGAACCATATAGGCAAAAAAAGACAACTGCTCATAATTCAGGTTATATATATATATATATATATATATATATATATATATATATTATATATATATTATATATATATATCATTTGTTACTGATATCAGTCGATAAATGCTCAGCATTATACTATTAGACATAGAAATACCAAGTAGCCAGATGATAAAAAAATCATGTTTATAGATGAGTTTGTAAAAGTAATCTTATTGTTGACCTTATTTTTTTAACTATTTATAAAACATATTTATTCTTAAGTAATACAGTATTTATTGATCTCCACGATCAAATTGTAAGTAGGAGTTGTTTGATATATGTTGGAGCCTTGATAAAATATGTCACCTAAAAAATTTAATGCTTTACAAGTAGTACAGCTAAAATTAAGAACAACTAACATACAACCTCTAACAAATTATGAAACAAAAAAAGTTTTTTTAAATATATCACTTATTTTAATATTTCACTTTTTCTATATGCATATCAAATACATTTTGAAAGTATTATTAGGTTGTAATCAACTGAATTATAAAATACTTAAAGCCTGCGTCGTCTTCTGAATGTGTTTTTTTTTTCAGGACAGTTTAAAAGGGATGATTTACAATAATAAAAAGGGAGGGAGTTGACACAAACTAAGAACCGTAATTGTAAAAACTAAAGCGTTAAAGTAAAGTACGCATCAAGGAAAAAGTAAACAAAAAAATTGGCCAAAATTTTGTAATTTCCTATAACGTTAGATGTCGTTGTCCATGAAATTACGTCACAATCCTATTTAAAACCGGTTTAAAGGGATTAAATTTGATGATTTGAAATATATCAAATAACTACAAGATAAAAAACGTCTCCAAATATAAATAATAAAAGGACTTTGTTATTATTTTCAAAGAGCTCTGGCATAAAAGCGCCCCTTACGGACTTAAGAAGAACTAATATTAAGTCCAATTTTTTTTGGGAAAAAAAGGAAGAATTTATGTAGCATGCGCTACTTTACTTTAACGCTTTTGTAAAAACAAGCCCGTGAGGTAAATTATTTAACAAAAGGAGTGATCAAAAACAAGATTTTTGAGGATCATAAAACATCCACACGATAGGGTAAAATGAATAGTGGCTTCGTGGAGTTGACCTTATTTATTGCTAATTAACACTGTATAAATAGAAAAATACTTATCCCACAAAATAAGTAATTTGTTGCATTATTCCCTATATTATAACGTAACACAAAAGATGAGGCTAACAATGAAGCCATTTGTGCAACACTCAAAAGCAACTTTTTCCCTTCTTTTTAGCATTTAAGTCAACATTATTCTTAAATTTGTACATTTGTTCTTTATAAAAAAACATTTCTTATCAAATGCGATTTTTGTATACTCAGAAGGTGAATAAAGTAAGCTTTAGCAATTCCCGTAGTTTTGCGTACAAACTGCAACATAGTTATGGTATGCTTTGTACGTGAGCTATAAGGGAACTTGGAAATGTGTAAAAAGCTTTATATTTAAACTTTTATTTAAATAATGGTACAGTCAATATAATTATAATTACCACATAACATATACACACCAAATTTGAGCTTGTTATAAGTTTGAAAGAGTGCTAATTATTTTATATACATAAATTCTTTTAATTTATATCCTAAAAGCAAACTAGAGTCTATATACACTCAGAGAGTGCACACCTCCGCCGTCACGATGTCCTTATGAGCCTTCGAGGGGGATTTTTCACGACTGGGGCGGCGTAGAGGGACGGGGGAGAGTTCCCTCGACGGAAATTTCGAGAGAAGACGCTCCCGGCACCTGATTTTACAGCACAGCGACATCTATTGGCAGAGTAGGCTAACTTGGTATATGTATTAGTATTTTATGCTCATTTTGCATCTTATTCTGGACTCAGATATGCCAAATTTAATATTGTTACTTGTGGCATTTGAAAACAACTCACAAAGTTTCACCGAATCCGGTTCCGTACTTTTTGAGTTATCCTGCTGACAAACAAACCAACCAACAAGGCCACAAACCACGCCAGTGAAACAATACCTCCTTCGGCAGAAAGTCTTTTACAAAAACACCTTGAAAATGACAGGAAAAAATATAGGTATAGTATTGTTTAATAAAAGCCATAATTCATGAAAGGAACCTGAAAATTAGGTCCTCAAAAATGGCGTTTGCGCACTCTATGCAAAGAATATGTCAAAGTCTTACAAAAATCAACCAGAAAACTAGACAAGGGAGAAAGTTGAGATAATTAACAGATCCAAAATCGGCATTTTGTCCATCTCTTCACACTGTGGAAGGGCTTGCGGAGCCTTGCAAGGAGCTAAAAAAAGGATGATGGGGCTGTACGAGAAGAGATCAGACGAGTTGCAAATATTTCACCGTCAATGTCTGAATTACTCTTTGATGGTCGTTAATATTTGTTAAAATTGTTTCCTTTCTATCTGGAAGTTTTTTTTTTTATAGTTTTGTATTAATTGAAATATTTAAAATTTTGTGATAGTTTTAAGAAATAAAAAGCAGATAATTTATAATTATTTCAAATACTTTATAGACCTGCTATCGTTATCACATTCAATTGAAAGCTTTTGAAAAATATATGTTTTTTGTTTCCAATGTTGCACTTTTTTGCAAACATTCCTCTTAAATATGATGGTTTTTATTTTTAAAGTAGACAATATATGACCTCAACTACACTAAATATCATTCACAAGACATGATGCAAAAACTCCATTTTTCAAATACTACAAAGGCTTGGAACTTTCTCTTTGAAAAGCGGTTTTGCAGTTTTAAACTACTATATAGGAAATTTATATTTGTGTTTAGAACCGTACTTATTGTTGTTATTGAAGTTTTATATTACTTTATAGAGATTGATATGATATGTTTGTAACCGTCCTACTACCTTTTGTTCTGATTTTTTTGTCGGTTCGCTTACCCTCCTTGGGTTAGTGTTTTGGTATTTAATATATACTACAGAGATACAGACAGCTAGTTTAGCGTATACTAGGAGGTTATAATGCTCTAAAAATTTGCCAACAGTTTTCTCTATCACACAAATCATTCACAACTAATTAGATTTGTCGCTTGTATTATTTGATACCATTATCCGATTTCGTTGCTTCAAATATTTATTTTGCAAATAGTCTGCATTTCAAACTATGGGTCTGTGATAAAGCGCTTCAATAGGACGTTTTACAAATATTCAGAATCAGCGAAAGTGGCTCTGCGTCTGGCCAATAGTTCCAGTTTTTTTAACACTAACCAGGCCGGGTTATTTTGGCTCCTCTATAGCCGGGGGGGGGGTGGATTCCCCCCCCCCTCAGATCTCGGCAACGGAGCGACGAAAATTTGTGAAATTTGGCACACAACTAGGTCTCCCACTAATGTACAACCACACGAAATTTCATCACCATAGAACAAAGGGTTTTTTAATTATGCATGTTAATTTATTCAAATATGTCAAATTTTGCATCAAAATGTGATCTTCATACACATAACAGAAATTAATGCCACTAGCATCAATCTTTAGCATTATTACATCATAGTATCATACTGATATATCATACATGTCACAGAACAGGTAAATTATTTGCATACAGTAATTAATTATGCAAATTAGTCGGTATTATGCATATTTCCAATTAATGCAATCAATGAATTGCCGCGCGGACGTTCGCAAATGACCTGCTGCACGTAGGGGTAGGTCCGATTTTTCGAAAATGGTATCAAAAAATGCGCAATACTTCAATCTTAAAGTCATAAAATTTTAGCGCGTAATTATTTTTTTTCACGAAATATCTCAGAAAAACCGGAGGGGGGGGGCGGAATCCGCCCCCCCCCGGCCTGGTTAGGGTTAAAGCGCCATGACTGTTTCTAGAAAAAAACTTATGATGGTTAAGCGTTGATATTTTTGTTTGGTGTGCTTTTGTATACTTATATAAAACAATGCTAGTTAGGTCATAATGCTACTTTTAATTAGTTTTAAATGGTTTTTTTCAGGGGTGAGAAAGGATACTAAACTAATAATTAGTTTACAGACTTTTTCCTTCCTTCAAACTATTTATTTTGTTGGCCCTTAAAAATCCTAAATCTGTCGGCCTCTTTGATGATAACAATCAAGTTATATAGTTTAAAAGTATGTTTTATTCATGCTTTCATGGTTAGTAAACCTCATATATCTTATTAATCTTTTGATGAAATCAAAATACATATATAGTAATCATTTTTTTACCGCTGTACGAGTGGTCTTGATAGCGTCATTACGGCAAGCGAAGACTCAGCTCTTTTAGAAATATGGGGCATACCTTTCAATATACCTTGTGTAAAACCACAGTAAAGCACTAAGTTCAATATTTCGTTCTGAGTTAAAAACAACAAGTTTCAACTAAATCCCTGCCACTGTCTTGACATTTTCACATCAAGACCAATGTTTTTTAAGGATAGGATTAATAAAACTTTTAAAAGTCCTTTATTCATCGTATTGGCATTCCTCTATTCTATCCAAGCGATCGGCCGAAAGAGATCTCTCATCCTCTTCCATGAATATTTATTACATTTAAATAATTAATTTAAATGGCAACTAAATCAAATACTTAAATGTTTTCTATGTAACACACTAGGGAGTATTTAGCTAAAAACACATGATATGTTGTTGGGATAATATAATGCCATAACTTATTTAACAAAAGTTCAAATGGATCAATTATATACGATCCACAGTAGGTGTGTTCTTATTTTTCAGATACTCGAGATGTTAGCCACTAAGTTCATTTTTGTTTTCCCGTAAAAAGGATGACAACCAATTTGAAGAGTATCGGCCTACACAAAGAAGTTGCTTAAAAGAGAAGATTTAGTTAAACATTTTTTGTTTACCAAATTCTTGAATATAGTTAACGATAAGGGCTTTAAATTCTGTATTAATTTGGGATTATATTTTTTTAACATTTCAAACTTTATTCAATAATGATAGTAGTTTTATTATAAAGACCTTGCCCCCTAGATAGATCACAACTGGTTGATTCACTTCCTGTGATGTGGGTCTGACTATGAATACATTCTTCTCCCTTATAAAGAACATATCATTCAAACAACATTCTAGAAGTTATGCCATTGTTTTAAAAAAGTATACATAACAAACAATTTGATTTTTATGACAAGATCATATCCGTTCCAATATTAGAAAATTGATCGCTTAATATGAGAAAATACTTTTGGGGTTCTTACTTGAAATCTCATAAACGGTCAAGGGAAATACGCACTAAGAAGCAACAAATTAGGAATATATGGTCTAAACTAAAAAATGAAATAATGGTATACGATATTGTCAAAAAATCAAAACAAAATATGATTTTGTATTATTACTCCATTAAGATAATAAACATTGTTGGATAATACTCGGTGTATTCCACCAAAAAGAAAAAACGGTCAAAAGACAAGTCTGGCACGTTCTTGAGTGGTTATTTTTTCACGAGACATTTTTCTAATGACATTTTTCCCTTGGCCATTTTTGCTTTTCGAGTTTTTTCCTAATATCCTCCAAATCCCCCCCCCCCCCCCCTCATTGTCGACCACTTGTGCAAGTTCTTCACTATGAACTCTCCTCAACAGAAGCCTTGATGGGATGTGTACCCGTATCTTTATACTCTTCCCTAAAAAGTCAAAGTCCATAGAGTTTAAATCTAATTGGACGAAGGCCAAGTCTTCCTTGGTCAACAATCGGTAAGATTTCCCTACATCAATCCTGCATTTAATATTATTGTGATTTGTTAAGAAGAAAAAAACAGGTTTGCCTTTTTATTGCATGTTCTTTAAATAATTTGATAACAATATTGGAATGCTATTTTCCAAATCACAGTAACTCTCTAAAAATAAAATTATTTTTGACACATGTAAAAAATTATATGTAAATAAAAAGGCAACCTGTTTTTTTTTCTTCGTAACAAATTACAATGATTTAAAGCACCTCAATATCACCTAAAAGTAGTTACTTAATATGCTCAATACTCGTCCTACTAATTGATCTTTTATTTACTTACATGCCAGATATAGAAATTATAACACTGTTCTGAAATGCAGTGACATATACCAAAAAATATTACATATGATTAAAATCAATAGACTTGAAACAAAAAAAATATAGCCGCTTAAATAGGACACTAAAAAATGATCAACTTTTTGAAATATAAAGCCGATTTTTTCGAATAGTACGAAAGATATATAAATTATAAAGACGGATTTGAATGCTCAGATATAGTAGAAAAATAAATATTACTGACATTTGTGGTTATTCTTATTTTCCACAAAGATAACAGTGCTTGAACCATTAAATGATGAAAATCCTGACTTTCGAGAAAAGACCATAAAGTCCAAACCTTTTTGGGACGATATTTTGAGTTGCATTTTGGATTTACGTAAAAATGGGACTCATTTAGAAATTTCAGCCCAGGGCAAAATCCTGTTACATAGTGTTATTAGTATATCAGAGACACGTTACTATTTTTTTTGTTGTGCTAATTGGTTTTAAGCTCCTCGATTGTTTTCAAATGTAAATAGAGGAATATAATTATTTTGCCTATTTGGTTCCACAGAATTGTCTTCTTTTAAATTATATATTTTGAAATTATTTCGTCAAAATTAGTATTTTTCCATAAGATTGAGTTAAAATACACCTTCTCCTCTCGATGCACCCTCAACATATAGAGTCAAGCACGCTTCCATGAGCATAACACGTTCCCTTAAATTTAAAATACGATATGGCTTAATTGCTTAACATAGCAATATGAAAACTATTCCGTCCAAATTGATTCCGTTCGTTGAGATTGAGCAAAATACACCTCCTATCGAGAGTCGAACAGGCACCCCTCAACATATAGAGTCAAGCACGCTTCCACTGAGCTAACACGTTCCCTTAAATTTAATGAATATATATATTAAAGCATTTTCGGATTCGATGAGATAGTTTAAAAGTCCTTTAATATCCAAAGCAGTTCACATTTTATTCAAAGGATTAATATCCTTGCACTTATATAAAATATGAGTTAGTGATTCCTCCCCCTTGAATAAGCATGTACGTTGGTATCCGTTTAAAGCCGGAGATTAAAAAGTATACCATATAAACCATTGCCTGAGGCTTGATGGAGTGATTTCAATAATTGTATACCGCTGGTTTTTTTAACCTTCAGATTTAATTATTTACCAATAGGATATAAAAATAAAATCGATAAAAAATAATTAGCAACATTTTTATATTTTATATTTTTATTTTCATAACATCTAAAAAAGAAGGTTTGTGCATATATGCATTATTGTAAACAGGATGACTCTTATTTTATATACCCCCCAAACATCACATACTATTCCTTTACCGACTAATTTATTATAGACCCGACAGCCTTCATAACATAAAGCAAATCTTTTTTTATAATTCGCAGCTGCTGAGAAGCGCGTTGACCAACTTTTTTGTAATTGAGATCCTACTTTTCAAAGAACATCGGTCCCGGATTTTATCCCTTCATGGGAGCCGATCGAATTGCTATTTTGTCAATCAGGCTGAGCTCATAAAACAAACATTGAGTGACGTAGCAACGAATGAAGCGCTGAATATTACGGTATTTGTTAGCTCTCGAGGGTTGGGGAAATACAGCAACCGAAAGAACTAAGAGAGAGAGATAAAGTAAAGCTTCATACTTTTTATCATGAAATGATTACATCATCGTACTCCTATTTCATGGAATATGTTGGAATAAAAAGTTCTACTCTCTCTTTCTTTTATTTTCTGCCGCTGTCTTACCCCAACATAAGAGAACTAATAAATATCACTATATTCAAACATTATCATACGTTGTTTCGGCACCCTATATTATCTATGGTGAGATCTATCTAATATAAATCGATAAGACAATGAATAACATTAAAACACCCCAGGGCGCTTGATTCCATAACAGCCCCATCCTTTAGAGGGTGAATCGAGCTGGACAGCCCAAGAACAGCCAGGCACTGAGCCAAATTGGTTTCATGACCATTGACTTTTTGAAATTAGTTTCATGCACAGTTTTTATAGTTTT
>CP045910.1:5296647-5313928 GCA_013387185.1 Caligus rogercresseyi
TTTTTTTTTCTATTGTAGACCCAATGGAGTTTTGGGGTCACGGAAACTGAAATTTAATCCAGCAACCCGTTATTCCTCTACCCCAAAGGCGAGGTATATTTCAATGAATTATAAATATGGTCATAAAAGTTATAAAAATCCACAACTGGCACAACAAATAAAACAAGAGATGGTTTGGTTGAAAGGTGTCATGGATGTTTTCTTTGAGTTTCATATTGGAAGACTTCCCCGAAGCGACGCGTATTTATTAAAACTTCAATGATCTTGAGTATTTGGTCCTTCCCCCAACGTTCACACTCACGGTTTGTTGATAGGTCCCTCCTAATTCGGGCAAGGGCATCGCATGATTCCATAAAGTGGATCGGAGATTCTCGTTCCTCTCCACAGAGCCTACATGAATCCTCTTCTGTCAAGCCCATTTCCTTGAGGTGCTTTCCCATGGGTATATGCCCAGACACAAAGCTCAGAAGATTCTTCATTGAAGTTCTGGTATGATTTTTCAATTTCCATTTATGATTAAGATCCGGGAGGAAAAACTTCGTCTGTTGGCAACTCGAGTCGTCTTGCCATTCCTTTAACCATTCCAAACGGATAGTTTTTCTTATTTTTTCTTTCAAATAAGTTTGTGGTATTTCTAGGTAAGATGGGGATGTCACACCACATCCCATCTTAGCTAGAGCATCCACAAACTCATTGCCGGTGTGATTTTCATGACCCTTAATCCACGATATTTTTATCACTCTGTCCGATTTTTTCACTTCTTCTAAAATATTGCTTTGTTGTCGAGTAAAGAGTCCTCTCTTCTTTGCAAGGGCTTCAATGGCTGACATGCTATCTACGTGGATGACTACCGGAGAGTTGGGATACTTTTCTATTTTATTTAGATTTTGTACTGCCTGAAATATTCCTTCCAGTTCAGCTTGGAAGACGGTGTTGAAACAGTTCAGGTTTCTAAATCCCTCATCAATAATGTGATCTCCGAGGGAAATGCACCACCCATAGCCAACTCCATTTTCCATTTTTGACCCATCTGTAAATATATTTAAACACGTTGGATCTACAGCAGTCATCCCTTTTGTAGTAATAAAAGAGGGCAAGCAATAAGCCTTGTGGTGGTATTTTTCCAGCGGAGTCCCACATCGTTCAAACAGAGCATCCAGTTCTTTTTGGAGAATATTTCCCCCACCTTTTGCCTTCGAATGTGTTTTCCATTTTATTGGGACATCCTCTTCATTTCTTAATCTTGCCATTAATGCTCTCTTTTTAATGCTTAAGTGGAGGGGTTCAATATTGAATAGAACTTCCATGGATTTTGTGGGAGTAGATCGCATAGGTCGGCCCATTAAAAGACATGTGAGTCTATTGATCCTTCGGAACTTTGTTATGTACTTATTCATTCCAATAAGTCTAGGAGCCCATATGCTCGATCCATAGCATATTATTGGTTCTAAACAAGCCACTCGAATCCAGTAGATGTAGAATGGTCGAAGACCCCACTTAAGTCCGATCAAGTTTCTCACCGAAAACAATATTTTCTTGGCTTTTTCTGTAATGTAATCAACGTGAGGCCCCCATTGAAGTTTTTTATCGATTATTACCCCAAGATACTTGTACTGATGGACCCATTCAATAATTGTGTCGTTGATTTTAATCTTTGGATTAATTATTTTACGTGCCCATGTGCATATCATACCTTTTGTCTTTGACGCACTAAATTTGAGACCTATCTTGGATACACAAGAATTCATTTCTTTGACACGGTCTTGAATAATATCAGCCATTGATGAAAGGTCAAAACCTGTTATAATCAGTGCGATGTCATCAGCAAAGCCTATATTAAGTATTGGTCCTGGTTTAGGTTCAATAATGTGTTGAATAGCACAGTTCCACACAAATGGAGAAAGGATTCCTCCTTGCGGACACCCCCTTGCGGGAGTGAAATGTACTTTTACTCCCTGTTGTCCACAAACTATTTTTCTATTTTGCAGGAAATACTTATACCATTTAACTGAGCACGAGTCGACACCGTTTTTCAGCAAATGTTCCTCTATAACATCATATGGAAGATTGTCAAAAGCTCCTTCTATATCAAAAAATATGATTATAGCATGCTTTTTGTTGAGAATGGCACTCTCAGCCTTGTCAACCAATTTAGCAATAGCTGTATCGGCTGACTTACCAATTTGGAACCCAAACTGATTGCTCATAGGAGTATTCAGCTTGAGGGTTTCAATATGCCAATAAACAACTCTTTCAAGGCCCTTTAAAAGAGTGTTAGAAAGTGTGATAGGGCGGTATGCTTTTGGGTTCTTGTAATTGTCCTTGTTTGGCTTTGGTAAAAAAAGGATTTTGCCTTCACTCCAAATCCGGGGAATGTATGAAAATTTCAAGGATAAAATGTATAGTAAAGTTATGCGGTCATAGTATTCATTTGATAAATTTTTAAAAACAACTGGGGCCAGGCCATCTGGACCTGGTTTTTTAAAATTCTTAAAAGATCTAAAAACCTCCTTCACGAGTGGAGTGTCAACTTCATTGACCCATAATACTTGGTCATTCTGTTTCATTTCGGTTCCACCAAACACATAATTTTCATTGGGATTATGAAGGGTAGCGTCATTAAAATGAGCTAAAATCATTTTTTTGAGACTTTCCCGTATTGACAAATTTCCATCCTCGTTTTGAAATATTCCGAATCTTTGTTTCTTTTTTTCTCTTTGCCTCCACACTGCTGCAATGACGGCCTGTTGTGAATCTAATTCACTACATTTTTTTCTCCAATGATGCCTCCTTTCAAGCTCGATTGTTCTCCTATAAACTCTTTTCTTCTGGTAGTAGGCATCCTTATCGGCTACACTTTGAGTCTTCTTGAGTCTCCTCTCAGCCTTTTTGACCGCTTTCCTAAGGTGAGTTAACTCCTCAGTCCACCATGACACGGCTCTGCGTAGTCTCTTCACTTTTTGAGGTGCCACTGAGTCGAGTGCATTTTGCAACGATATTGTGAGTTCATATGCCAGTCTATCTATTTCTGTGGATGAAACTACATTTTCGGTTCCTTTTAGAGGTGTAGTACTTAAAGGTCCTAGTATATTAGGAAATTCTGTCCATTTCACTCTCTTTAAATTTCTCAGAAGAGTGTGTTCCATTTTTACATCTAACCGAAAAATAATGTATTTATGATCGGATAGCGTGGACTTATCAGAAACCCCCCATAGTGAAATGAAGGGAAGCATAAGGTCATTCGCAAAAGTTACGTCAATAACTGACGATCCAACTCCGCCAACAAATGTGTATTTTTTCCCTTCATTACAAACATTTAAATGTATTGACGCACAGAACTCCTCGACTTCTTCTCCTCTTTTATTTGTTTTTTCTGATCCCCATAAAGAACTATGGGCATTTGTATCCATTCCTATGAGTAGGGGTATCCTCTGGTCTTTACATTTTTTCCCCAACTCTTCTAACTTAGGAAAAGTACATGGGAGTGTAATGTCAGCGTAGTAAGACACAAATATTATTTGTTTATCTTTCAGTCTGATAGTAACTGCTATCATATCACGGCTCGAGTATTCCAGCAATTCGACGCCCTCAAAGGATCTTGAAACCATAATGCTCACTCGTGGAGGAAACCCATCAGGACTTCTAGGGGTAAAAGTGTCGTAAAAATAATTGACTTCTTGTAAAATGTTATTCTGTGAGGGAGGTTCGGTAATCAGTGCAACTTTAATGGACTGTTCTTCAAGAAGTTTAAGAAGCTCATATCCAGCCAGGCTCCTCTTCCCCAGATTTATTTGAACACAGTTGGCGGAAGTCATGTTTTGTTATGATGTATGTCAGTCTTGTCGTATTTTCTTTCCTTTATGTTAAAATAAACAATTGCACTGGTATAAAATATTCTTTTATTAAAATCCATTGGAGGTTTAAAAGAATAAAGAAGAAGGAGATATTTTTTAAAATTTGAGTGCATTAAGATAATTATTTTCATGTGAAAGGGTTCTCAATAAAATTCATTCTTTTACTTATGGGATGAGATACAATTTTGGGGATCTTTAGGATCAGAGTCTCTTGTACGTTTATTAAAGTTTGCTTCTGGGCTAGTAAAGACCCGTTTGCTTTTCTTCAGCTCCGGGTTAGAGTTTGTTTTCTTCATAGGGATTGAAGAGCCCCTTTGCATTACTCTCATCCATTCATCTCTCATTCCATTGCTTTGCAACGCTGAGGCTTGTAGACTTGGAAACTCGTCCCTTTTTGAGACACTAGTCACTGCCGTCTCATTATTTTCACTGATGGCAATTCTTCCACAGTGAATTTTCAGACCAGGCAATTCCTCCACTGGTTGTCGCCCTATCTCCAGTCCATCAGCCTCCGGTAGTTGTTTTTCATCCTCCGGTCGTCCTCTTCCACGGGGTTGTCCTCCTCCTTCTACTTGTCGACCTTCCTGCGATTGTCCTCCGTCCTCTGGCTGCACTTGGTCCTCCATGCATCCTTCGCCTTCGGGTTGTCTTTCTTCTTCCTCTTCCAGTCCGGAGGCCTCTTCTGTAGTTCTTCTCTCTTCTGCACTAGAGATCCTTGTGGGAAGTCCAAGCCCAAGTCTAAAGTATTCATTGAATTCATTGTAGGTGGCTCTTTGAGAAAATGGACATTTGACCTTAGTATGCCCAAACCTAAGGCACCTGAAACATTGAACCATTTGAAGAGATGACACGAGTTCAACCTTCCTACCTCCGACAGGCACAACCATTGGTAGTCTTTTCCTTGGTTTGATACGAAATTTTATTTTTCCTGACAATATGTTATTAAATAACTTAGAAAAGTGCACATCCGTTTCACTCTCCACTGAAACAGAGTGAGGCACATTTTCGTAGCCGCCCACAATGTCTCCATACTCTTCCATTATTTCCTTCAATTCCTTTAAGTTTGTTTCGGAGCCATTCTTTATTAACACATCTATGGGGCTTTGTGCAGCTCGAGCATTTTCTAAGCCCCTAACACTAAACTTTAAATCATCATCGAGGATGCCTAGCCCATTTAAGGTATCAAAGTGAGAGATAACATGTATAGGTTTCCCAAACTCTATAATTATATAACCTGCTGCACTTTTACAGTCATTTATCCTTGTGATTTCATCTCCGTTTAGCTTCAGAATTTTCAGCAATTTTTTATAGTGACTAATCGTGGGTGAGAATCCTCTCAAGCCCTTCCCCTCATTGTCCCTCCAGTCAATGAAAATCTTATTCCATAGGGGGTTTAAATTAAATGCCTTATTTTCATTTTTCCTTGTAATAGTAGAGTAAGTTTGAGATCCGCTTTTACCGGTAAGTCTGTTGATGGAAGGAATTTCCTCCCTTGTATTTTCTTCTCTTCTTGGATTTTTAATTAAATCCATCTTACGCTTCTTCTCACTCTTCCCCTCTCCGTGTATCTTCTCCCCATTTCTCATTGCCAGCCCACCAGCCAGCAGCCGGTCAGGCGGCTTATCAGGCGGGAGAGTTGACATAAGTCGTGTAGTTATGTAAGTAAAACTTTTCCCAACTCACTGTCTTGGAGCTTACCTCTCAGGTCTTGGGAATAATGACGTAGTTACGTGACGAAAGAAGACTTGTTGTGATGAGGAATCCAAAACCCAGGTAAAAACCGAATTCCGGTCCTCCTGGGTATCCTGAGGGTCTGCTTACTATCCCACGAAGATATTCGGACAAATATCAACTCCTGGATACACAAAACACCTCCAAAAGTCGCGGTAAGACGGTTTAATTTTTTTTTTTCGTAGAGCAAAATAAACAAACGTCTTCTCACTAGCTATACATAAATCCTCCACTTTTATTCAAAGGATTAATATCCTTGCACTTATATAAAATATGAGTTGTGAATCCTCCTCCCTTTGAATAAGCATGTACCCTTGGTATCCGTTTAAAGCCGGCGATTTTAACAGTATAACATATAAACCACTTTGCCTGAGGCGTGATGGAGTTATTTCAATAATGTATACCACTGGTTTTTTTAACCTTCAGATTTAATTATTTACCAATAGGATTAAAAAATAAAATCGATAAAAAAATTATGTAGCAAACATTTTATATTTTATATTTCATGGCATCTAAACAAGAAAGGTTTTGTGCATAATGCATTATTGTATACAGGATGACTCTTATTTTATATCCCCCCCCCCCCCCAAACATCACATATTATTCCTTTGACCGACTAATTATATAAGACCCGACAGCCTTCATAACAATAAGGCAAATCTTTTTTTAAAATTCGCCAGCTGATGAGAAGCCGCGTTGACCAACTTTTTGTAATTGAGATCTACTGTTCAAAGAAATCGGTCCCCGGATTTTATCCATTGGGAGCCGATCGAATTGCTATTTTGTCAATCAGGCTGATCTCATCAAAACATAACATTGAGTGGACGTAGCAACGAATGGTACGCGACTAATTAGGTATTTGTTAGCTCTCGAGGGTTGGGGAAATACAGCAACCGAAAGAACTAAAGAGAGAGAGATAAAGTAAAGCTTCATACTTTTATCATGAAATGGATGACATCATCGTACTCCTTATTTCATGGAAATATGTTGGATATAAGAGTCTTACTCTCTCTTTATTTTATTTTCTGCGCTGTCTTACCCCCAACATAGGAGAACTAATAAATACCACTATATTCAACATTATCATACTTGTTTCGGCACCCTATATTACACTGGCCAACAGCCAATTTAGGTCGGACTAATTTTCACTAATTCTTATAGAGTTTTATCCACTGATCCCGATTCCGATATGGTATTCATTTTTCAAAGTTAGTGATAAATTCAGAGCTAATGGATTTCAAATTTTTCAGCACTTTTTCGATTCAGAGCCATTATTGACATACAAGGACTGAAGTATAGGACAAAATAAATAGAATGATTTGATAGAGCTTAGATCAAAGTACTCATTTCAATTTTTACTTTGTCTCTGGCACATTTAAACTTTAAAATATATGTAATTTGTACGAAAAATGAAGGGTTTTTCTTAGAGACTCACTGTTCCTCACTGCTCCTCACTCAAAGTCTACATGATTAAAAATTGATATGAATATGAAGAAAAAATATCAAGCTTTAATTTGATATGCTTAATATTCCATAAAATGCCGTATTTTAATCAAAATTAGCAAATGAATATTTTTTAAATCCTCTCCATTTTGCCCTTTTTTAGAGAAATTCATAAGTCACCCAGTGAGATAGAACAGAGAGAGAGAAACTGACGTCACAACGTATGTAAACAATAAAGAGTAATTTTTCTTCTATCATTGGAATTTGAGTGTTTTTTCCCGGAAATCTTCCGAGGATCCAGGATTCCTAATGAGTGGCTGCCGGCTGTGCCGTCGTACACAACATTTGTGAGAAGAATTCATCGTGACACAGCCTCGGATCAGCATGGAGTGGAAGCTTAGGAGACATGACTCCCCAGAGGGTGCTTCGCCTATTCTCTTTGCATCAAAGAGGATGATGAGTCGGAGACAGACAGACAGACCCTCAAGGACATTACCCCCCCCCCCCCCTCCTCCTCTCTCTTCCTTAGGCTGGTTGGCTGGCTCATTCCGTCTGCTCAAAGAAGATGACGTGTCTGGCACCCGGAGGGAGGGAGGAATGGACTCCCGTGAGAGAGAGTCATTGCCTTTGTCCTGTCTACCTACTAGCCTATTCTATCGGGGAGTCTCCTTTTCAAGTGAATCCATCGTTTTTTGCAGCAGAAAAATGAATTACTTACGTTTTTCGTTTGCAAAATTCACCTTTTATTAACTATGCAATATACTTTTTTCTTTAAATCATTAATTTTTCTGTTAAAAAGGTAGGGGAAAAGGCCAAAAAATATATTTTAATGTGATTTACAATTCTTATACACTGTACTCATTAACTCATATTAAGAACTCCATAATTATGGGCATATCAATCAATCTTGTAACCATAGAGTCCCTGCATTTAGTGTCGGGATTATGAGATATTCCCACCCAAATAGCCATTCATGTTGTATGTAGTATTAAAGACACAAGAACAAAGAAATAGGAAGCAAGGAAATAGATTTCTATTGTTGTGTTAGGGATTATCAGGGGGACAGAGGGGATAATATGTCAAGCATTCGGTTTGTATATTAGGGGGGAAAAGATCATTGAAGACACAAGACGCCGACTCTAAAATGAATTATATAGATAGATCATTATATAACGTTGAGCAATGACGTTTATCAGGGAGTATTGAATGAATACCAGTGAGGGGTGTTAATATATATATACCAGTGGTGGGCACCGCTCACTTTTTTGCTGTTCCGCTCACCGCTCATCCGCTCACTTTGGGCAATTGATCCGCTCCCTCTCATTCGCTCATTTTTGAGTACTGCTGTTCCGCTCACTTCATTCTGCTCTTCCGCTCAGTAAGTACTAAGCTGGTACTAAGTAGGTCCCATATAGCCATTTAATGCGGTTTGTGAACGAAACGCAGTACTTTTTTGGAAATTCTTTTCTAAAAAAACGTCATCACTACGCATTACTTTTTTGGAAATTATTTTCTAAAAAAGGTCATCACTACGCAATACTTTTTTGGAAATTCTTTTCTAAAAAGAAAAAACTTTTTATCCTTTTAATAACGGAAACTTTTTTATGTGAGCGGATGAGCGGAAGTTAATTTTAGAGGGACCGCTCACCACATTCCGCTCACTTCTCACAAAGATGATCCGCTCTTTGCATTCGCTCACCAATTGCTCCTCCGCTCAGAGCGGAAGAGCGGACGGCGGAATAATGAGCGAAGTGCCCACCACTGATATATATACAAATAAGTTCCCTCTGGCTTATAATTAATGCAACGCATTTCTTTGTCTATTGGATGGATTTTCGGTATCATTTGTGTGGATATGAATAAGCAAACTAGCGGTAGAATGAGTCCAGTATGTTGTAGAATGTCCTTCAATGAGGTTTATCAAGTTTGACCCTTCACTCTCAGATCCATTCGAATCACCGCGCTTAGGTATCATTGAGATTAATCACGCTCTATGAAGGCCAACACATTATGTTTAATTATAGCTATCGGGATTAAGATATGAAGAGATAAAACAAACTATAATATGGCTACTTAGCAAAGAATTTATAGGTAATGATAAGCAGCAAGTGTTGCTTAAACGTGATTGGTTGAAAAAAGTGAAAGAGAGACCATAGAAAAGAGGTCAGCATTTTGCTACAATGTCACTCGAGGCTCTTTAAGAGTAAGCACAATTCGAGAGGAAAATATAATCCTTCAAATACTAATTGATTCTACTTAATGGGTCTCGATCCCTGTCATTTACGATCCTTTTGAATGGATTCGTCATATCTCACATATTATTATATGTTATATAGGATAACTGCTTATACAGAGGCTAGCCTCCATGGACTCCATGAAGGAGGTATTCTGTAACATGGATAAGGAAATGGTCAGAAGAGCTTGTGGCCGGTCAGAGGGCGCATCGAGGCCGTAGTGATGCCAACGGTGATTATATCGAATCCTGAATGGCTACTCTAACCTAAATGCTCGTCTCAGGTTGATTTTCAATAAAAAGTTTTAAAATGTATATTTGTGTTGTTGTTTTTTGTAGAAAAATAGTTTGGCGACAATTTGATCCCACACACCCTGTATAATATATATATATATATAATATATATTATATATATATATATATATTATATAATATAGATATATATATATAATTTCATGTTAATTGTCTATGCATATTTTGTCTCCCGAACAAAAGTAGCAATGGATAAAATTCAATAATATTTGCACGTTTTAAATACTTATTATAAATGATAACATACTTATTTTCAAGGCAAGTGCGATAGCTCAATGCGTTTAACTCTCAATGATCGACTCCAATATGGAAGATCCATTTTATCAACCTCAATTGATAAGATCCTATGTTTGTTATCTCATCGCTAAAATTCTTATTTATATCCACACGGATGCAATTTCTTTAGAACCAAAGTAGGTAATAAAATAAGGGGCCTCGATAGCTTAGTATGTTAAGGCTGTTCGACACTCAATGTTGGGAGTGCGGGTTCGATCCAGAGAGGGGAAGGTCAATTTGGTCAAGCTCACTGATAAAATTCTAGATTCAATGGGCTAAATTGAACGCTATAATGTTATGTACATCCAAACGGATACAATTCCAAAAAATACTAAAAATATTTAAAAAAAATATTTTTTCCATCGAAGCTTTACAATTATAATACTTTTTTCCAATAACTTGAACAGCAATAAAATAACTTTAGCTTCTCAATATTTATCTTGTATAATTTAGTTTATAAGCTATCTCACTTTATTTCATGTGTATTTTAGTAGAAATGCAGTTACAGCTATGATAGCTCTAAATAAACAATTTCAGGAACGAGCAGTTTTGTCAGTAAGACTACATTATAAATTTATTAATATATTGTTTCATATCATACAAATTCTTGGTATAACAGGGTTTTATTATTCCTTACGTCAAAAAGTCGCAATGTAAAAGATGAATTACTTATATGTTAATAGAGCATTGCACTGAACTGGAAAGATTTATTCTACCCAATTACTTGCCGTGTCAGCTATGTGTCGCCGAGAATGATAAGTGCCTATTTACTACAAATATCTCATTCAAAATGTCTTTGCTTATTCAACAATGTTGCAATAACATATTTGACTGATTTCCCCAACATAAATATTTTTGGATATATCCAATATATATAGCAATCATAATTTGAAAATACTGAATCTCTAATGTAATGATAACTCAATAATATGGTTTATGTTTTTATTTAATAATATATATATATAGGAATTAGAATAAGGCAGTTCTCGCAAGCTCACTAAAAAATATCATTTTTGAGTTTGTTATAGACTTTTTTCTATTTTATTTATATATATTTATCGTCAAGTATACATTAAGATACACAACTTCTTGTCAAGCCTCTACCGGGCATGGACCATTTCTCTCTCATTTGAGTAAATGAAAAAAAACGAGGAAATATGTGATCGCTATTTGGAAGAACCATAGACTGCTCATCATTTAATCTACAAATGCCCCGCTTTGTCCTACGAAAGGCACCTAGTTCGCAAAAGGAGGATGAGGAAACAAAATTAATCAAGTTTTTAAAATGTACAAAGATGAAGAATGTTATAATGAAATTTTTAATATTAAATATGATTACTTTACTTTTACTGTCGTAACACAGATACCCCAATGTGTGGTTGTGTTCTTTACTTTAGTTTATGTATATCTGTATATGTTTGTCTATTGTAAACAGTAATTAATTTCTAACTAACTATGTGGTACTATATTTTCTTCCCCCATCTTTTTAAAAGTTTCTAACTTCCAAGGAGCCACTAGGGCAGCTCTAAGAGCCTTGGTTGCCGACCCCTAGTTTAGACATATGATGGTGACAGTAGCCTTGAAATAAAAACGAGAAAATGATTGACAAAGATAAAATAGGGCTGAGATAGCCGTGTGCGTTATGATGTTTTATTTAGATCCTTTCGGATACTGCTATTCTGTCATACCATATAGGCAAAAACTACACAGAATACGATCCAATCTCATTGAACACCTTAATGAATGAACTAGAATATGCAAGTCAACCGTAGTTTTGAGAATATATGTTACATAAATAACAATTAGTTATTTTAAAAAAAATGTCAACACTCTATTTGACGTGTTTTATTTCTGGGTTTTTTTGTCGAACTTTATAAGAAAAGTCTTCCTTGAAGTCATGCGATTAAAAAACGGTCAAATACGTCTATACTTGTTGAAAGAGAAGGGACAAAGTATTATTAGTTGGGTATAATTATATGTACAATATAAGGCCTAGAATAACAAACATACTAACTTTTATACTTGAATACTTCAGATTGGATCAATTTAATGAACACTAAATATGTCAATTTCAAAGGCCTTGTGATACATGTAAATTTATTAGGTTTGTAATGTTATATGTATGTACTGAGTGAAAATAGCTTTTAATGCTCTTTTGATGATTGTATCCTTTTGCAGAAGGTTGAAAACATACAATTAGTGAAAAATAGGTTACAGTAATTTTATTTTATTGTTTTGTGGACGTTTTTTTGCAATATTTTTTAAGTTGTTAGATTTTAGGGCATTGATAAGTTTAATTGCATAAAGTGGATCCACTGGTTGAGGCTGCTTCATTACAGAATAAGCAAATTGTTCGATGCCACTCTCTCAGAAGCTGATTGGCTCATTTTTTCTCTCCTAAAGCAAACAACCACAGAAAATATAGGAAATAATTTGATGCATCCAGTGTAATTTTTACGCAGCAAGATTGAAATTCCCTTGAACTTCCATGTGGAATGAGAGGCTTTCGACCGGAAGCTTTCCCTCTTTGAGAAACTAAAAAAATGACAGATGCCCGGGGATCTAACGGGATTAAACGATAGCGTACGTTGTCTTTTTAGACTTCTTTGGACGCCTGGATCTTAAAAACACAAGTCTCTTCCCAGATGTCTTTTAGACTATGAAAGTATCATAAACACCTCTGAATCCATTTTTACCTAAGACATCTCTAAAATTTATTTGTATTATTGTTTAAATGGTATGATTGGTTTCGTGATCTTAGTTAGTTTCGATTTACTTGTAATCTTTTTGAATAAGAAATTCCTTAAATTATTTTCGATAAAGAGATAAATTACCGCTAAAAGGGAGCGCATTGTCGTGTGCACTAAGGCGTGTTCAAACTCATGTTGGGGGCGAAGGTTTGAATCCTGAAGGGAATGGTCATTTTTGATCTACCTCATTGATAAGATCCTAGGTTCGATAAACTAATTTACACGCAGTAATACATATTTACATCCTGTGGATGCAGATTCATCGACCAAATAAGCAATAAAATACTAATAAAAACTATGGAAAGGATTTATTTTATTTTTTACACAAATATAAAGAATTACGAATTTGTTATTTTGAATTATAAAGAGTATTTTTAGGGTACGAATTAATGTCGAATGTATAATTCTAGACGGAATCGAATACACGATGGTGCCTAGAACACCCAACCACTTTATCAATTCTTTACTCATTCTATCTCTGGAAAGGCCATCGGGCTGTAGCAATGCTAATATTCCTAAAAGGTGTGCTTTAGCTAGAAGGTATTAAACTGCTTTTTTGCCTATATGGTTCGATATAATTAATCCGACAGGATATAGATAAACATCATAACATTAAAATTAGTCACTCGAACCTACGATCTTATCAATGAGGAGGTAGACCAAAATGACCATCTCCTCTCGGGAGTATTCGAACCTGCGCCCCCACATTGAGAGTTGAAATCGCCTTAACACGTGCGGCTATTGCACCCCTTTAACTTGTTTTATTGTATTCAATCAAAGTTATGACCAGGGCCGGCCCGTAGCATAGGCAGTATAGGCAAATGCTAAGGGCGCCGTCCATCCAGGGGGCGCAATTTAACTGTTTAGCAAAGCTTATAGGTAGTAGTATAAAAATAATGATATTTTCTAAGATCCCGAACAGATTCCATTAGGGTTGATAATTATCCAAAGTTTACTCCAATAAATTGTTTTTAAGGATGTATAGAATTTAACCCATTAATGCCGAGAATTATCTGTGTAGAAATTCACCCTAATTTTTATATTATATGCGTCAACATTTGCTAAAAAACGAAATGTACATTATTCTTTTTTTTATTATATATAAACTATCTCATGTAGGTAAAGCTGTTAAAAACCAGTAAATCTGTTTGAACGTTGAAATCTGCCTTAGTTATGTTGTAATAACGCTTTTTAAGCTCTGGGAACATATCTTTCCAATCAGCATTAATGGGTGGACAGGCTTATTAACTAGTTTTCTTTCTTTGCTTAAAATTGTGAAGTCATTTTTCCCGTCTGCAGTATCAGTCACTTTTTGTAGTTTACTTGGGTGGATGGTCGTTTTTTGATACGTAAACAAACTCTAAACATGTCAAAACGTCCCAAACTGTCTGGTGCCCAGGGGAGGAAAAAAAGAAAAGAAGAGGATGAAAAACGCGACAAAGAAAGAGGTAATTTTACAGTAAAGATGATGTCATATTATTTTTCTGTTGCAGAACATTGATTCTTATGTTATGGAAGGAACTAATATTAATGTAACTACTACCACCTTACCATCCTCAGGTAAATGTGCAAATATTAGATTTGTTCAGCAGCCGTGACAATGTTAAATTTGTTTATATTCTGACATCTGTTTGGCTCACGTTTTCCCAGTTTGTAATAGTTAATCAAAATGCTATTAATTTCCCTCTCCTTTCTATAACATATTATAGTTGTAAGCCTATATGTTTGTTGTGTTAGTTCATATTGTCTATAATTGTCATTTATATTATTTTATTCTTGAAATCAAGTGTTTATTATTAGACTCATCTTCTCTCTCCAGATGCACTGCTGAGATTCCTCAGTCCCACCCTTGCAAGTCCTGCTGTCGCCTCCACCTCAGCAACACAACCCAGTAGTGAAGCAGCCTCATTAAGCACTCTTCCTGTTGCCTCCATCTCCACCTCAGCAACACAACCCAGCAGTGATGCAGCAGCTTCAAGCCCACATTCTGCTACTCCAATAGATCCGGCTGACTGGCCATCTCCTCTAACTGATAAGGTACGAATAGAGTTGGTTCACAGTGGTCCATTTCAAATAGAAAACAGCTTCACATTCCCTAAACAAAAGGACGGGCGAAGATGTCAACATGACCATTTTAACAGACTCTTAGTCAATGGAGAAAAAGTCAGAAGGAGCTGGCTTATGTACTCTAAAAAAGATGATAGCTTGCACTGCTACTGCTGCAAACTTTTTTCTAAACGAGAGTACAAACTGAATAGGGAAGGACTAAAGGACTGGAAAAATGCAAGTCACTTGCTCAAGGTCCATGAGGATAGCCAGGAACACAATGCTCACATGGCAACATGGAAGGACTTGGAGGTCCGTATTGCGAAAGGGTTCACAATAGATAAACAAGAGATGACACTTGCTGAGGCTGAGAGAAAAATGTGGCGTGATGTTCTACATCGATTGGTGGCAATAATTAAGTCTTTAGCTGAGAGAAACATGTCGTTTAGGGGTTCCAAAGACACATTAAATCAACCAGACAATGGAATTTTTTTGAAAGAGGTGGAGCTTATGGCCAAATTTGATCCAGTGATGAAGCAGCATGTTAGTAGGGTGGAAAATGGAGCTGGCAGCCATGTTCATTATCTTGGAAAGACAATACAAAATGAACTGATAGACTCCATCAGTTCAAAAATAATAGAACATATTGTGAAGGATATCAAAAGATCAAAATATTTCTCTATTATTTTAGATTGTACCCCTGATCTGAGTCATAAGGAACAGCTCTCTGCCATAATCAGGATAGTGTCACAAGAAGACATACCTAAAGTTAAGGAGCATTTCTTAGGCTTTCTTGTTGCAGAGCAGTCAACTGGAGATCATTTGTCATCTCTAATCCTAAAAAGGTTAGAGGAACTTAACATCCCATTTGAGGACTGTAGAGGCCAATCCTATGACAACGGTGCCAATATGAGGGGGAAAAATAAAGGTGTTCAGGCAAAGTTGCTTCAGCTGAACTCAAGAGCTTTTTTTGTCCCATGTGGTGCCCACACTTTAAATCTGGTAGTAGCTGATGCTGCAAAAAGCTCGCCAGATGCCCTTGGCTACTTTGGGCATTTAACAAAGTTATTTAAGCTCTTCTCAGCCTCCACCCATAGGTGGGATGTCCTCCTAAAATATGTTAAAATAACTCTAAAGTCATGGGCCGAGACCAGATGGGAAAGCAGAATAAAAAGTATTGAAGCAGTAAGGTATCAAGCTGGTCAAGTCAGGGAGGCTCTTCTGGAAGTGAGGGAAACAACTGCAGACCCTGTGGTGAGAGTTGAAGCCCAGTCTTTGGCTGAGGAGATTGGATCCTATCGCTTTTGTATTTGTACAGTTATATGGTACGACATTCTCAGCAAGATCCAGTATGTCAGTAAACTAATGCAGTCACCCTCCATGCAGTTTGATGTAGCTGTCGACTTGCTGAAGAAAACCAGAGATTCCCTCACAAGTTACAGAAACACTGGATTTTCTGATGCACAGACAACTGCAAAGGAGATGTGCGAAGAGATGAACGTGGAGGCTAAACTCAAACAAAAACGTTTGAGAACCACAAAAAAGCACTTTAGCTATGATTCTCCAGATGAACACATCCATGATGCACTACGAAAAATGGAAACCACATTTTTTAATATGGTCATGGATACGGCCATCTCCTCACTAGATGAAAGATTTCAGAATCTTGGAGAAGTGAATAGAATCTTTGGTGTGCTCCTCGATTTCCCCAACTTAGGAGAAGAGGACCTGCTACTGAAGTGTCAAACTCTAAGTACCGCTTTGACCCATGACAGCCAGCCAGATATTGATGGCACAGAACTTGCAAAGGAAATGCAGAATTTCCCACCATTGCCATCAAAGAAAATGACAAATATGGAACTTTTGACCTTCCTGCATGAGAAGAAGCTGGTCGAAATTTATCCTAACATGTGGGTTGCCTTGAGAATCTCTGCCACTCTTCCTGTTACAGTGGCTGCTGCTGAAAGAAGCTTCTCTAAGCTCAAACTGATAAAAACGTATCTTAGATCTACCATGATGCAAGAACGTCTCAGTGGACTTGGCATTATAAGCATAAACCATGTGGTCTCAAATCAGTTATCATATGATGATATTATAGATGACTTTGCTGCAAGAAAGACCAGGAGAGTAAATCTGTAGGAGGTTATGTGAGATTGAGGAGGTGGTTTTGTTGTTTTAAAATAGTTTAAGCTAAAGCATACCAAAAAATAAACCACGAGAGGTCATTATAAGATCACCTTTTTATATATTTATTGTATATTTTTATTTAAATCTTTGTAAAAAACAGTGCACACTGGTTTCTTTATTGTGCAGTGTCTTATTTATATTGTATTAATACGTTAATTTATTTCAATTGTTTACAGTTTATATTTTAGGAGTATTTAAATCTAATACTTTAAATGAGCTATTTTTGTTATATTTAATACATTTAGTTTATTTGTTGTATTTGTTTCCTTAATTTTTTTCTTAGTTTTTTAAATGTGCTATTTCTTTATTTAAATAAACAATATCTAGAACAACGATATTCAGTTTCTTGTGAGTATATGTACACTAGCAGAATTACTGCGATGCATGGGGGGGGGGGGCGCCACTTAAATCTTGCCTAGGGCACCAAAGTGGTTAGAGCCGGCCTGTAT
>CP045910.1:5314028-5324845 GCA_013387185.1 Caligus rogercresseyi
AAGTCATGTGTATACAAGGGTGTATCAAGAAAATGGGCAAATAAAAAAATACAGCCTAGGAAAAAATGATCCACGAAGAAATGGACCAAAAAGAATCTCCAGATAGAAAGGAAAGTATGACTCATGGAATAAATGGTCCAAATACATGAGTAGTAGACCTCCCAGACGAAACCACTTTTTTAGTTTCTTTTACATAGTCCCCCGATTCTGGTCTTTTTTTACTGAAAACGAATATCTTTTTAAAATCTCTAGCATTGTTAGAACTCGGACGTCACTGGATTGAATGTGGTGCTCACTTCCGGTTTCTGTATCTTAAGAGATTTATCGACAAAATTGTGCGGTACAGTATTATGCGCCACAAAGATGCTTATTATCATCACGGTACATTCTCTGGCACACATTAATGGTTTTCCGTCCAATTAAATACCGTATTTGCCCCAATTGTACTCTATCATGTATTAGGCCATGGAATTATGAGAATTACGCGCATTCTTAATAAGATATTCGTTTTTCAGCATCAAAAAATGAACCAGAATCGCTGGGACTATGTAAAGAACTAAAAAAGTGGTTTCGTCCTGGGAGGTCTAATGAGTAGGCTACTATTTGAGTGGAATAACAACTAAATATTGATAAAATACTACATATTTCTCATATACATTGAGTGATTAATGACTAAAATGATTTTATTAGTTATATCTAAAGTATTTCTATTTTGTTGACATTAAACAGAGAAAGATTGATTTTGGTTATTCTCTGGTCATTATCATTTTCTTTTTTTTGGTCATTTCTTCTAGTCCATATTTTATTTTCTTTGCCATATCTTCCTATGCCGTATTTTCCAGGGCAATTTCTTCCTCATTCTACTCAACTACTTGGACATCGAGTAAAATATATCTAAATATTAAACAAAACTCACTTTCTTTGCCTACCCAATTTGGCATTTTTTTTTCTCATGTGTAACCATTTTGTTTCTATCTACCTGAGTCATTTTTTGGGACGTTTCTTCCTAGACTGTTTCGGCCATCCTAATAACATCATTCATCCCCAGTTCTCAAAAAGGACGAATGACAATTAATTATACTTAACACTATAATAAAAAATGTAGCTTTCGGATTTTTATTCTTGAGGGAAAATATCAAATTCATATCTTCCAATACAGCCTTCTAGAAAAGAGAAAATAATAAACAAGTATAAATGATGCAAGGTAGATATGGGAAAATGATGAACACCCATGGGGGAAAATGGTTCAGATATATGTGATAGAACAGTATTTGAGTGGAGGAATACTACATATTAGTACTGAGTATATTATGGCTTAAAGTAACTATATTTTTGCAGTATAGATAATTGATGTCCTTGTTGTGAATGTTTATTTGGACCATTTTTCCAAGCGTCATCATTTCCTTTTCTATCTTGGGTCATTACTTCCTGGGCTGTATTTTCCCGGTCCATCGTTTCTTCATATTATCCCATTAGATATCTCAAGTAACATTGTATTCTTTTTATATTTTTTGACCTTTGAGAGACGTTTGTATCTCCTCAATCCAGCATAACGTAACTTAATACAGTCGGCCCTCGCTACTCGCCCCTCGACATCTCGCAGTTCTTTTACTACGCGACGACGGCTTAGCGCCCGTTTTTTCACAAAACGTCCCATATGAACTCAATGGCAGAATTTTCACACAAATATATATCAACATCGCGACCCTCATATATATATATATCGCGTGGTGGTCGTGTAGTGGATCCGGGTCGTCGCGACTTTGCGAGGGACGACTGTATTCTAAACCAGACAATCTAACAAACTTTTAATAGACATTAAATGGCATAACGGGGAAAATGTATGTACGTATATTTCAGAGACTGCAGGAGCAGGAGTCTAAATTAGAGGAGTTTGTCCGTCGGACCTCTGGATCCTCGTCCGCAGAGGCTGAGGCCGAGATATCCCCTAAAAGGGAAATGAGCCTTCCTCCCCGGCCTCCACCGCCGACGACCTCACGACGAGGAAGGGGACAAGGATTTTTGGCTTAGCATCCCACGGACTTTTTCCTCTTCATCCTCCCGGTTCGAACTCCCCTTGGAGCTCAGGAGCCTGATAGACCTCCAGCCCCTCCAGTACTTGACCCGCTTCGTGGGCATCTCCTCCAGTCGACGGCTCCTCTATGACAAGGTCTACGTCCGGCATCGGAGCCTCAAGGATGGACTCCTCAATGACGATCACTCATTCAGGCCCTGAGGGAGGTCTTTGGGGGTGGGGGCCACATCCAGGGAGCCTTTGGGAGAGTCTATGAGAGCCTTGGACATTGAGATCAAGCCTCATATATCAAATACCTTTGATTTTAGGTGAGGAGTAAAAAGAGTGGCTTTTTGAAACGTGATTGGCTAAAAGAAGTGGAGAGGGAATACTAATAACAAATGATGTTGGTATTATGCTATAAATATATATATTCCCTACCGGCTGTTGAGGAGAGAACATCAGCAATTCAGAGAGAAGAAATGTATCCCCAAAATACTAATAATATTCTCTTCTTCAATGCCTTAACTCCATGACGTCATTGGCGAATCCTTTGAAGTGACTCCTTTTCCTATTCCGCCTATTAATATTAATTGAATAAAGCAACTTCTCATGCACACAACAACAAAGAATATATATTTGCCGATAAATGGACATTTTTTATATTGGCACCATCCTTGACCATCATCTTTTCTTTGGCCATTTTGTTTTCTTGGCCGATTCATACCCGGCCATTCTTTTTAATATACAATCAGAGCTGCGATTACCGAATGTACATTAATCTTTATTCGATACTACCGAGGGTAGATTCAAGTATCGAACCGACTATACGATATTCGTAGAAACTACCAAATACCGTACCGATTGACAACCGGTACGGTATATTTGAAAGTATGACTTTTGTGACATTCACATAGAGACATAAGGATATAGAGAGCTTTTCCCTTCAATAGCAGAGAAACATCCTCGTTCAGCTGTCACTTTGCCCAAGCGTTCCCTTGTGTGAAGAACGTGAACTTTGCAAAATAAATAACAACTACAACTTATAGTATTATAGAGCAGATACATAAATAGACATTCAATATAAGCTTATGCTATGCATTGAACGCTAGAGTACCTGAAAGTGCATTTAATATCGGACAATAAGAGACAGTAAATGAAAAAATTTCCTACAAAATCCAAGTACATATATAATTTTTATAAGATTAGTATGTAATAAATTTCAAAAATCTTTAATGATTATAACAAATTATGTACTTAATTGTCCTTTGTTATAACCTGTCCGATATGAAATGCATATGAAGAAGTAAAAGTAGATACATAAATAAACTTCTCTCTCTTTCTACCGTACCGAATATCGATCGATACTGTTGATATATAATAAAATCTACCGAATACCAATATCAATCGTTAGAAGTATATACCGAATATCGAACCGGCGGTAGATTATTCTACCGAATACCAGCTCTGGTTTTCTTCTATATAAACTCAACACAAGTCTGCATTATTTTTAAAATAACAAGAAATGTCCAATTAGTTTCCAAAGGTTTTAAAATGTAATATTAATTTCCGATATATATAAATAACTTAAATCATTTATTTATTTTATTATATTTTACAGACAGTTCTCTGGGATTGCAGCCCTGGCTGAGCGGATGTTTGCCTCGGAGTTATGCCCGGGTGGGACTTCAGTGTCCTCAGAGAAGTCCGAGATTGAAATTGCGGATTTTGATCGACTCCTCTCAAAACTAGAGTCCGTTGAGCTAAGTCCGTCATGCGGAATCTCCTTTTAACCATCAAGGCCTCAGGAGCCCAAATGCCTCAAGGATCCAAGCCGTCGAAAGAAAAATATATTTGAGTTTTAGAGAGGAATGGGATCAAGTTTTTTGCAAGTTGATGATGTATTTTATTTTATAAATTTTTTTTTTGGAAAGATAACATTATTTTTATGGTTTTTTAAATAAATTGTTTTGTGTACCATGCTTAAATTTTGGTATGCTAATGGGGTGTTTCAGAGAAATGGACCAGCAAAACTAGGCTAGGAGAAAGGGCTAAAGAAAAAATGAACCGGGAAGAAAGGACAATATAGAAAAGGAAATGATGATTCTGGAAAAATAGCCAAAATTCCTGGGTGAACAAGTATTTGATTGGAAAACAACTAAATTTGTAGGAATACTATTTATTTTATTGGATGAATTATATTTTAACAATACTGAATATAAACAAGAGCTGACCAAGAATTTCAAATAACCTTAGCAATGGACTGTTAATATATATAAATATATATATATATATATATTAGACACCGAGCCGGGACTTCAATATTTTCTTTCGTTTGTCTTCATATTTTTTTTTTAGAAAAAATTCCCCCCCCAAAAAAAAAAGTGAGGACGTTTTTGTAGAAAGGTATTTTCGAAATATTCTTTTTCAAAAAAAAAGTCATCACTTTTTCTGAGAAATTTTCTTTTTCTGGAAAGTCTTTTCTAAAAAAAACGTGTCACTTTTTTTGAAAAGTATATTCTAAAAAAAATGTCACTTTTTTGGAAAGTCTTTTCTACAAAAAACGTTGTCACTTCAGAATGTCGAAGGAACGAGAAATATATAGCCCGGTTTTGGCCTGGCCGGGTCCCGGCGAAAAAAGTTTCCTGTCGTTTCTGATATATAGCAAGGAGATCATATGGAGAAAAGTATTGACGTTGAAATATACAACGTCTCAATAAGAATATTTCCGTAAGCTATCATGGACTTATTCTGTCATAGAAATACAGGACTGAGGGACCCATTAGAGAACTCCACAAAGAGGAACACGTGTTAATATGGAGAAGGTGATTGTAGGAGGGCCCCTTCCTGAAGACGGGGAACATAACTCCTCTCACGAAGGACTTTATCCGTGAAATTGATTGGCATCATTAACTATCAGTAAGAGAGCCGTAGAGGACATTAGAACTCCCTTTTGAAATGAACAGATTCCAATTCTTCCTGGCTTCAATGAGTCTCCAAACTTGTCGTGAGATCATTATTTAAATAATTAGTCAAATTTAATAAAAAAATAATTTCTTATATCATAGTTTTCAGAGAAAAAATATCTTTTAAATATCCCAATATTATAAGACAAGTCAATGGTATCCTTCATAAAGTATCACGAATATTCTCCATAATATGGACGATTTAACGACGTTGCGTTGAGGCCATTCCTACCTCTATGTATAAAAAATAGCACATGGAATGACGGTTCTAGGAATACTTGTAAAAACACTTTTGTATAATACTTGCACATATATCCGATTGTATCCTTTCAATTCCGGCCAACACATGAAATTTTATTAGATCTAAGAAAATATCAACATAATCTATATAATATTCACCATCTCTGTCTGTCTGTGTGTCTGCACGTTATCTCTCCCACATTTATGGTCAGATTTGAATTTTTGAAGGTACCTATGGAATCCTGGGGTCAAGGCGGACCTAATACAACTATTTGCAAAGTGATGGGACCCGTAATGAAGAAAAAAATCAGACCTTGTCTGATTTGAACCACTTACTTTTCAAGGTAAAGAGAGGAAAAAAGAAAGGGAGGAGGAGGAGTTAGAGAAATAGAAAAGAAGCATCTCATGTGACTTAAAACATATTCTTGTACAAACTGAAACTTTTTATGAGGAATGTTGTCAAAACAGAAAAATTATTTCTCTCTCTCTTTTTTTTTTTTTTTTTTTTTTTTGGTGTGGGGGGGGGGGGTTAACGGTCACTTTTTGATGAGTACAATTTTTAAATACGATTCTTCAAAAGTATATTAAGAGTTAGAAGATAATTAACAAAATAATAATTTTTCATGATGAAATAAGATTAAAAATTCGTCAATCGAATTATTTTCCTTCCATTCAAGGCCCTGACATGACTCAAAACGAGTGAAATATAGTTAAATTAGGTATATTTCAAAGTGTGCCTTCTTGGATTTTTTTAGAAATTCTGGAAAAGAGATCATAAGCCCTTTCCTTCCAAATCAGGTTAAAGTAATGTTACTAAAATCATTTTAACGATTTAATTAGCAATTAATTTAAAAAAATAAGCGTTTTCTTATAACCATTTTTGATAGTTTGGTGACTATTTACAATGATATATTTCCTGACATTTATAACTGTCAGGGATGAACAGGGAGAGCGATTTCATTAGGATCTGAAGATCATGAAAGAGGGCTATCAACATGTTAGGTCGAATATTACTTGAAAGTAGTAATGTTTAATATACTACTTTTACTACGTAGTAATATTTTTTTAAATATTAGTTATGCCTTCTCAAAGTAATATACTATACTTTATATTAGATATTACTTTTTTGAGCATTCCGAAACATGTAAGTAAGGGCAATTCAACAGGATTTGTAAAAATCCTCACCAAACCTAGTTTGGCATTTTATGTCAACTGGGTGCGTCACAACCATTCAATGTTCATTAATTTTCATCAAAAATGCCTCTCGAATATTTTTTTTAACGAAGTAATAGTAACTAAGGCATATATACACTCAGAGAGTGTGTACCTCCGCCGATCCCCACAACATCCGTTTTCAAACATTCCCCTTTCACACGCCTGATTTCTATCTCTAATCATGTTTCCTCTCTGTTAGCTCATTTGCATATTAAAAAAAAAGCACTCAGAGACGGGAAAGGAAGATTTTTAAGCTACGTCACTGGGTCATAGTCCTAGCTGATAAATGAACAATAATACGTCAATGATATTTTTTTAGCGTTTGTTCTCCTACTCCATGATAGAGACCCCATTTCATTTAGTCTTTTGGCTCAGTTTGCATATTAAAAAAGCACTTAGAGATCCAACATTTAATCACTTTGTTCCTTTTGCATTTCCAACAACTCCACCAAGTTTCATTTGAATCCGTCAATACTTTTTGAGTTATCCTGCTGACAACTAACAAACCAACAAAACGCCAGGGAAAACAATACCTCCTTCGGCGGAGGTAACTAGGATATTACATATTAGTTATTACTTGAAAGTAATACTTATATGTTTGTTCTCTCTAGTTAGTCGCAGTAATATAGTAAGTAATATTACTCGCACGCGCGTTAGGGATCAACACTGACTATCAGGAGTACAAATATGATGACTGATTAGTGTCGAGGATTGAGATAAGGGGGTCTCAATAGAATACCCGCGAAAAAGTGTTGAAAGACAACTTGAACCCTGTAGTCAGATAAACAGATATTTTTTAGTTAATTTTGTAATAATACGTCTTATTTTTCTCATTTCACATCCCACAATACAATCATCCCTCGCAAAGTCGCGACGGCCCAGATCCACTACATGACCTCCGTGATATATATGAGGGTCGCGATATGATATATATTGAAATTTAGAGAGATTTAACACCACCTGGCGTTTAAACCTACCGCCATTTTGCCTTGTTGTCGACCGTGCGTCTAAATACATGTACGCGGCCGGACCTTTTTTGGAGGGCCGCCATCTTGCTTTTTTCGAAGATTTACCAGTTTCAACTAGTCAAATGTCTTAAAAACCACGGAATATTTATTAATTTAAGTACTCCCACATTGCAAAGCCGTCGTCACGTAGTAAAAGAACTGTGAGATGTCGAGGGGTGAAGATGCGAGGGCCAACTGTAATATTAAATAGTCACTAAACCTATCCAAAAAGTTGTCATTGAGGAAACGCTTATTATTTTTTATTCATTATATATCGTTAAATTGGTTTAACTAATAAAATATTAATTTAACATGATTTACAAGGTAATCTGTGCTACACGATTGAAGCATTAATTGTTTTTATGTGACCCTCATCGGAAGCTTAACACCATATTCTGGCTCTTGGGGTAAGAAGGAAGCAAAATACAATATTCATTTAAACAAGACACAAGCCTGGTTATTATTACCCTTTGGCTTCCCGAGGCGGAATGAGGCAACAACATGATTAATGTGTGCTATGGGCTAAGATCGTGTATTCGACTCCACATTGGGTCCAGGACTTGACCTTCATAATTCCTACTCTTGATCCTAACCCTCAAACTAACAATAACATATTCATAAATATTTGTATATTTTCCTTTTGAAATGATGGATTCAGTAGTATAAAGGAAATATTCCAACGCATTCAAAACAACTATAAATGTCATTATTGACAACACAGTCCCTAATACAGTTACATTTACACATTCAGCTGATGGGGGGAGGAGGCCATCTTTCTTTCTTTCTTCATTTCTTCTTCTTTTTAGGATCATTCACGATCTCTCCGACCGGCATGGGGTAGCGCTTGAGTCCTTCATCAAAGAGTGCCTTGGAAAGGCCGTTGGAGTATGAACGGCCGTCACGCCGAGTTTTGAAACGTCATAACAGTGCTGAACCTCGTTGTCGAAAAATATGATTGATTGATCTCTACTCCGCTTTTCTTCGAAATGGCTTTTAAATGAGTGGTTTTGTTGCCTGGAATGGAGAGGAGAAGACACAATTAATAGGTTTGAAGTCTGTGTTGATGTAACAGGGGGAATGGTTCTTGCCGGTTCTCTGCAGCTTTGAATGTCCTTAATTGGATATATATATATATAATACATATATCAGGACACACCGGGACACCTTTTTTAACCGGGACCGGGCCGTGACTTACATTTTTCAAGCCGGGTCGGGATTTAATATATATTTCGTTCCTTCGACATTCTGAAGTGACGACGTTTTTAGGAAAGATTTCCAAGAACAAAACAAATTTTCAGAAAAAGTGATGATATTTTTTTAAAGAAAAGAATATTCGAAAATTCCTTCCCAAAAACGTCACTTTATGAATGACAACGACAGAAAAATTTGTTATATAGTTGCGGTGTCTAAAAACACCGGACGCTCAAAAACAGCCAGGACCCGGTTGTTTCCGATATATATAGGAAATATATATTCTGTAAACAGCGGGTTCAAAAGTAATCACTTTCACCGCAAATAAATGTTTTTCTTTCTAAGAAGAAACACAAAGCCACAAAGTCTAGAATTGGAAATGACTGAATGGATTATTATATTTCTTTTTGGTCGAGTTATTACATTATGGGTCGTGAATTCCTGCAAATAAATAAATATAGTGTGTAGCGGATTGACCTGCTCACTCATTGCAGGTCAACTTACGCCTCAGCAGATTCTAATCTTAAGTACTCTTGCTTGTAGCTATATAAGCAGCAGGCAGGAGATAATAAAACCGTAGAGATATAAAGATGATATAGAGAGCTTATTCCCTTCAATAGCAGAGAAAACTCATCGTTCAGCTGTCGCTATTGTCCCAATCTAACAAAGTAAGTGATCTACGTCCTCGGTAGCTGATCATAGAGATAGAAAGATTTGTTTATATTGGGCAATATGACGTATGCCTATGAAGAATCCAATGAGCTATCTATGTCAGGGGTCGGCAAATCGTGGCCCGCGGGCCTTTTGAATTAAGAATTTAAGAATTCAATAAGATCTCTATGAATAAAAACATTCTTTATCAACACCTACAGAGTCGTCATTCATTTCTTCTTCTCCTCCGTCGCTGGAATATTTAAACTTTTCAACCGAGTTCATATTAAAAGCCTACGTTTTAAAACCATAGAAAAACCTTTTTTTTTTTTGCTTTATATGAGTGTTTTATCAGACTTGTTGATATTCGCGAAAATTTGACGCTCGTGGTTCGGTTGTCGTTCGCCAAAAGTTATCGTTCGTCGTTCCTCGTTATTTAAATTGAATTGTTCGTCGTTCATCGTTCGCCATTCTGAAAAAAATTGACGACGTTTTTTTAGAAATAAATTTCTAAAAAAGTGATGACGTTTTTGGGAGAAGGAAATTTGTCCCAAAAAATGAAAATCTTTGTCTTTTTTTTGGCGCCAAAAAACGAACGACGAACGATAACGAATTTTCCTTATCGTTCGTCAAAATTTTGTCGTTCATCGTTCGCGAACACACTATGTGATAAAGCAATCAGCGTATAATATGGAGTGTCTCAAACCATCGTCAATTAAACATCTTCGATCCCCAAGCCTGCCATTTTATGCAATGCTTTGAACGACACCCCAGAAAAGAAAAGTAGTTTTTTAACAATCTTGAATATTGAAAAAAATGAATTTTAATAATCATCCAAGGAAACAGTTTTCCTAATGAGTAATAGCAGAGTGGGATTCGGTAGAAAATCTACCGCCGGTTCGGTATTCGGTGGATTTTATTATATATCTTCAGTATCGATATATTCGGTACGGTAATTAGAAAGAGATAAATTGTTTATGTATCCGCTCATTGATTCTTCATATGCATATAATATCGGACAATTTTAACAAAGGACAATAAGTACATAATTTGTTAGGGATTATTTAAAGTTCATATATACTAATATCATATAATTAATTATATATGTACATTAATAATATCGACTATATTAATGACTTTCTCCATGAAGAGTAAAACTTTATTAAAATTCATAGGGCACTTTTTTGATTGTGTATACAGGCTAGAAAAATGCTTGAAAAATACAGTACATAGTTCACTAATTCTTATTTAGAAACCCACTAGACTCGAAATCGCCTATTCTAGTTCCAGCTGTTCATTATAAAACATATATTACTTTAAACTTATTAATTGTAATTTCTACCATAAGGCATTTATAATGCTCTGAGAAAAGTCTATATATATTTACTCAGAAAACGATATAATGGACGCCATTTTCCTCAAATTGTTTTTCTTATATCTTCTTAAGAATTTGACCTTCAAAGCTTGAGTATAATGATCGTGTTTGTTCCCTAACGCGCGTGCGAGTAATAAATTACTTAGTTATATACTGCG
>CP045910.1:5324945-5339600 GCA_013387185.1 Caligus rogercresseyi
ATTTAGTTTCTTATGAAGCAACTTTCGCGGGGGGATAAATTTTGATATCTTAATATTAGGTTTCTATAATACCCCCTACAGTCCATAGCCCCCCAAAATTTAAACCCAGATAAATTAAGTATTATACCGATACAAACATAACCTTTTTATATGAGCAATTGACACACCTGGTTTAACAATTTTCTTTATTTACAATATCCAAAATAAGTACATATAGAAAAAAATATTAAGTTTGCACAGATCATTTTTCATTTGCCTATTTATTAGAAATAAGGAGAAGTTGCTGTCACAATTTTCGTCCCCCAGTCTCTGACTAGTCCTCCTCAGAATCCGTTTGGCCTTGGAGAGCAAACGTTCGCTGCTTGAACTACTGGGAAGCACGACATTATATTTATGAAAGACCTTTTCACCCTCCTGTAGGCTAATATCATGTCCAGTCCTTCCGAGTCATCAGCCTTGTACCACTCTACTTCTTGTTAAGCTGTGTCAACCTTTTTTTACAAGTTTATAAAAAAATACATTCTTGCTCAACGTCTTGAGACAGCTGCTGGATAATGGTCAAAAAAAACGAGGCAGTCTCTTCTAGAATAAATCTTTTGGCTCTTCGTTGAATTTCTTAATGAGAAATGTTACTTTGAATTGAGGGAGATAAGCTGAAGCAACCAACATCATATCATTTCACAAGCCCCAAAACAAAGACTTCTCCATAGGCGCCTGTCTGTATATTTTAGGACAAAAATATCAGAATGGTTGTTTCCAGGCTTGTGAACGGAACGCTGAACGGAACGCAACTTTTTTTTGAACGTTGAACGCAAAAAAAAAAGAGTTTTGACGTCACACTACGCAGTACTTTTTTGGGAAATTCTTTTTTTTATATTTTAACGCTAACCGAACGCTGAATGCAAAAAAAGCTGAACGCTCACAAGCCTGGTTGTTTCTCATAGCCCATGAGCTCCAACACTCAGGCTCCACAATTGACATATGTCGGCATATTTTACGACAAGAGATGCCAGAATAAATGTTTCTCATAGCCTATGAGCTCCAAAACAATGACTTATCCATAGACGCCTGTCTGTATATTTTAGGACAAAAAATATATCAAGATAGCACACACTGGCTTTTTCCATTAGTGGCTCTCTGTATTTTGTGTTTTCTAAACAAATATTAGTCGCAGGAATGGATTTTGGTCAATGTGACAGCTAGTTAAGTTTTAAGAAAGTAGGGTTGTCTCAAAAATCCTTATTACCAACATTTTTTTCTTTTTTAGTTATTTTATACAAATTGATCAGATCGCTATTTTTTAGTGATTTTCTTACGATCAAAGATATAAAGATAAGGACCCTTTGCGATACTCCGATCAGCGATCAAATATTGCTATTGATTGCCGATCAGAAAAAATTCCGATCAGCAAGCCTGAATATAATTGTACTTTATTTTTTTTTAATGTCAAAGAAAAGTATTTTAATAAAAATCCATTACATATTTATTGCTCTGGGACTTTTATTCTTTATTGAATGGGAAAATGTTAAAGTTAAATCATACAATAAAATTAACTTAGAGATTATAGATTAACAAAAGTTATTTAAAGTCCTACTATGAACGATATGGACCAGATTGTTTGTCCAAAGTAGTAAAACTGATTAATATTATTATTAGTATTACATGCTTTACTTTTATTGTCGTGAGGAAAATAAAGAAGATAAAATTTATATTATTGCTGGAAATTGAAGCCTTTCAATGAGAAAAATGTTTAAATAAATGAATATTTATATAACAAATTTTGGCGCTTAAAATATTATTCCTCGCAACAAAAATGTACAAAATTAAACGTAATGAGCCATTGAACACTCAGAAGGAGCCGGAGACCATGAACAAAGATGTTTGTCTTAGGTTCCAATACGTTATGTTCAACAAGCAAACAGGGGTTGGTGTTGGAATCATCGGAGGAGGATTATATATTTTTCTATAAGAAATCCAAGGACTGCAGGCAAGTTTGATATAAAACGAATACGCGAGTCACGATCCGACGTGGGCATCAATTTATTCTTTAGTAAGAGTCCGATATTATTTTATGAGCGAGATGCATGAATAATGGTACTCGCTGAACGAGTCCAATGACATTTTTGTACGTTTTTACTTTAATTTAGTATGGCAAAAAAGGGAGCTCGATAGCCGTACGTGTAATGGAGTTCGATAGCCGTACGTGTAAGGGAGCTCGATAGCCGTGCGTGTTAAGGCGTATTCAACTCTCAATGTTGGGGGCGCAGGTTCGAATCCCGAGAGGGGATGGTCATTGTTGGTCTACCTCATTGATAAGATCCTTGATTCGGTAAACTAATTTTAATGCTATAATGCTTATTTATATACTATCAGATGCAATTCTATCGAACAATATAGTAAAAAAAATATTTTTCTGGTTCATGTAAATTCCGTCAAGATTTTTTTTACCTGAGTCAGCAATATAATTTATTTAAAATATTGACTTTGAATAAATACTTATTATAAGGCAAAACGTTGCATGCAACATATTTTAACTATTTTGAATATATAAGGAGGGAAATATTATATACAAAGATTATTTATTCATCAAACAATTTTAAGCCGATGTGTTTCATTCATAGATCATCAGTGATGTTTTTAAGTGTGTGTGTCTAATAAAGTTATATCCTCTGACATTTTAAAAGAAGGTATTGCGTCAATGCAGCCCCTTATATAAACGGATCAAATGGATGAAAGAGGTTGCTGGTGAAGAAGGATAGGCGGTTCAGAGGATGAACACCCGTCCAGTTTGCTAAAAACTACAAAATATAAGGGTACGGTTACTTCGATCTCCTACCTGAGCTAGAAACAAAGAGAAACCACACTTCAACACAGCCATCGTGCTAACATTCCTCACAAACCTCTCTATTATTGTACTTATTATAGAAGAAGAAGGAAAAAAAAGTATTCGTCATCCAGAGTGCTCCTGCCTTGTTCTTATTATTGTTTACATTGATTCATCATTGCTTGGGATCACAAATTTCTCGAATGGGAGTGGACGGGTGGCATGATTCCAGTCATTATATTTGCCCCGTCTCGTCTCATCCTCCTCCTCAATGATCGGAGGAGGAGGCGAGACGTTTGGGAGCTCCTTCATCAATCTGGTCGCTCCTAGCACTGACTCGGCTCTTGAATATGTTCAACGGGACTCGCGGATCCAGATCCTTCTATATAAGTACAATAATAGAGAGGTTTGTGAGAATGTTAGCACGATGGCCGTGTTGAAGTGTGGTTCTCTTTGTTTCTAGCTCAGGTAGGAGATCGAAGTAACCGTACCCATTTGTGATCTTTTTGCGCATGACATGTACTTTCCTTACGTCCAAAGTATTGGTCAGTCTTAAAAAGATCCTGAATGTTGGATTTTTTTTTGATGTCGCTTTAATAGTCAAAAGTTTTCAGACCTCATTTGACAAGGTTCATTGAAGTAGGAAGTATGTAGATATATTGAATAAGAATTGTAAAATGAAATCCAAATTTATTTTTTTATCAAATATTTTTTTTTCTAATTATTTCCAAAAAAATTAAGAGACCTATTAAGCCTTTCTTATTTAGATGGTGCTAATTATTAATAAATCCAGTGCAATGAGATTGGATATCCTTTAATTGTACACTGTTTTTTAATTATCAAATCTTTAAGCTATATTATGATTTTTATATATAAAAAACATGGCCTTAGAAAAGTTTAAATTAAGTCACATCTGATATAGTAATTAAACTCGCGTATTTAGGCGCCTACAGCGCCCATATGTTCATATTACATTAGTTTCTTAAAATTTGTATCATGGATTTTGTGGAGATAAAATAGGTATTCTTAAATGTCAATTGTACAAACATTCCTAATAAAAAGTTTGACTTTGTACAAAGAAATATTTTAAGTCACATAAGATGCTTTTTTCTTTTTCTTTTTTCCTCTCTTTACCTGAAAAGTAGGTAGTAAAATGAGACAAGTGATTTTTCTGGTTCATTTCTGGTCTCATCACTTTTACTAGGTCCGCCTGACCTAAGGATTCCATAAGTACCTTCAAAGTTCAAATTTGACCATAAATGTGGGAGGAGATAGCGTGCGGACATACAGACGGACGGACGGACAGAGATTGGTGAATTATATATTGATGGAATTGAATATCCTTCAATTACATACGGATTTTTTAAAATATCTCAATCCATATGACCACAAAAAAACAATAACGTAATTCACACACATACGACCAATGGATACGATCATAGAGATATAAAGACGTAGAGAGCTAACTGGATTCTTCAGAGCCATACGTTTTTGTGTCCATATAAACAAATCTTTCTATCGCTATAATCAGCTTACGATGACGTAGTACTAATACAGTCGGCCCTCGCTACTTCGCCCTACGACATCTCGCAGTTCTTTTACTACGCGACGACGGCTTGGCTCCCGTTTTTCACGGCCAAACGCCCCCCCCCATATGAACTCAATGGCAGAATTTTCACACAACAACTTAATCTCACTAAATTATGTAAATTTCTTCACGAAAATGCTCAAATCCGTATTTCCAGCATGGACTACAATGTGGGGGTAATAAATTAGAAATATTCAGTGGTTTTTAAGATATTTGAGGTTGAAAACTGGTAAATCTTCGAAAAAGCAAGATGGCGGCCCCAAAAAAAAAAGATCCGGCCGCGTACATGTATTCAGATGCACGTACGAAAATGGCGGTAGGTTTAAACGCCGGGTGATGTCAAATCTCTCTAAATTTCAATATATATCAGTATCACGACCTCCTATATATTATCGCGGTGGTCCTGTAATGGATCCGGGCCCTCGTGACTTTGCGAGGGACGACTATACTTTGTTTAGTTTGGACACAGAATACAGCTGAAGGATATTTATCTGCTATTGAAGTGAATAAGCTTTATATATCTATGGATACGATCCCTTCAATTATTTTTCGCTGTAGTATGCATTAACCTTAGAAAAGGGATTCAATAATAACTTAATTCACATATGACGTCATCTTAAATCGAATCATACAATGGGATGGGACACCTTCAATATTTTATGTATATCTAAAACATATTTAAAAGGCTATGATTTCGACAGATGGCTAATCCAATGAAAGCGGCTCAAATACAAGGCAATGTTAATTCATGTACTATATATCTAATATATATTTTATATAAAACAATAACAAAAAACTTGTATAGAAAAAGGCTTTACTCCACTCGGCATAGGCCTTCATTCCTATGACACCATTCGGGCTGATGTGCATTGGATGGGATCCCTCTTTTCACCATGCGGAAGCGCTTGGAGAGAATGCGGGCCTCGCATCCTGCCAGTCTAAAGGAACGAAATGAATAAACTGAATTGTTAAATTGTGTTGGGTAATATAGTAGGGAAAATATTCTCATTATAATGAATTTTCTTATACAACTAAATAAACTTCAAATATCCCCTTTTATATATACATATATATATATATATATATAGATATCTATATATATATATATATCATATATATATATATATATATATATCAGGCTTGTGAGCGTTCAGCTTTTTTTTGCGTTCAGCGTTTCCGTTCAGGCGTTCAAAAAAAAATTAGCGTTCGTTCAATGTTTTTGCGTTCAGCGTTCCGTTAGCGTTCAGCGTTCAAATATTTTAAAACGAATTTCCCAAAAAAGTACTGCGTTTGATGACGTTTTTTTTTTAGAAAAGAATTTCCCAAAAAAAAAGTACTGCGTATTGATGACGTTTTTAGAAAATAATTTCCCAAAAAGTACTGCGTAGTGATGACGTTTTTTTTTTTTAGAAAAGAATTTCCCAAAAAGTACTGCGTAGTGATGACTTTTTTTAGAAAAGAATTTCCCAAAAAAGTACTGCGAAGTGATGACGGTTTTTTTTAGAAAAGAATTCCCAAAAAAGTACTTCGTAGTGATGACGTTTTTAGAAAAGAATTTCCAAAAAAAGTACTGCGATGTGATGACGTTTTTTTTTTAGAAAAGAATTTCCAAAAAAAGTACTGCGTAGTGATGACGTTTTTTTTTTTTTTTGAAAAGAATTTCCAAAAAAAGTACTGCGTATTGGTGACGTTTTTAGAAAAGAATTTCCCAAAAAAGTACTGCGTAGTGATGACTTTTTTTTTTTTTTTTAAGAATTCCCCAAAAAGTAAAGGAAAAGTTGGAAAAATTGAACGCTGAACGCAAAACTCTTTTTTTTTGCGTTCAAACGTTCAGCGTTCAAAAAAAAGTTGCGTTCCGTTCACAAGCTGAATAATAATAATCTATATATATATATATATAATATATATATATATAAATATATAGATATATACTATATATATATATATATATATATATATATATATATATATATTATATATATATATATATATATATATATATATATATATATACAATACACATTTAATATGAATTCTCACTCTTTCTGTAGTTTTTTTTCTATTACTGTCTTAATGCCAAGAATGGAGAGAACTAACAAATTCTCCGATTTCAGCGCTTCCAATCGATACTTCTAAATATACTCTCTATACGCACAATCACACAGGGTCGTCGAATGTGGATGAACAACTACAACTTTACAAGCCCTTCCGATTAACATGATAATATATTTGACACTTACTCGAATAGGGATCCGACCAAAGGCGCTCCCCCAGGGCAGATCCCCGAGGCCATAGTTTGCCGGAAGCGTCGTCTCATCCACCTGTTCCGTCCACATGCATGCCTCTCCTCCAAGAATGGATTCCTCATTCTCCTTGTTGTAGTCCGGGAAGCGACGATACAGACCCCGAGGAGAAATTGTCGTAGACCTTTTGCCAACCTGTTGACGGATACAATTAAAAAATATAGGGAGTTGCAGAGTTGGGATTCGCTCAAAAAATCCATCATCGGTATTGTTAGTTAATTATGGAGTACGATAGCCGTTTGCGTTAAGGCGTCTTCAACTCTCAATGTTGGGAGCGCAGGAATACTCCCGAGAGGGGATGTCAACTTTGGTCTACTCATTGATAATATCCTAGTTCGAGTGACTAATTTTAATGCTATAATGCTTATTTATATCAAGTCGGATGATACTGCAATTCTGTCAAACCAATAAGGCAAAAAATGGTTTATAATCAAGTTATATAGAATTCCAGTTACGTTATTTCATATTCTAATGTATAATGGAAACAACCATAAATCTTATTATCATTTTCACTTCATTTAAAAATATATTGCAGCAATAGATTTTTGATGACGTAAGCGGAAAGAAACATATTACTAAATATTATTATTTTTCCGGCTTGCCGGTGTGGCGTCATTAAAAATCGCCGGCAAGCGAGTAATTAACTCTCATGGTAACATGCACGTACCTTGTTTTTCAATATTTACGATGATTTTAATTATGTTATTGTAAAAGTAAATTCAGTGTAAAATAATACAAAATATCATAAAATTAAGTGTCAAATATAAAATATACTACAAAAAATACAAAATAAAAGTATATCAAACGATTAAAACATCAATGAACATTATAATTCAAAAGAGTTTTGAGCAAACTGCTTCCAATGTGGTATCGATGGATTTCTAACTCTGTTTTTGTATGGCGTGCCATAAATTCATTTAATAAGTAATATTGAACATATGAATACTTCATGAACCATAAAGGAATACAAATGCCGAAAAATTAGGCAAGCATGATATAATCAATGTTTATGAACAGTGGGACTGGGATTACTTTAAACACACACAGAAACAACAGAATCTGTTTCTCTGATATTGGGGAATCAGCTCTCTATAGTCTATGGTTAAGGCGGTTTCAACTCTCATTGTTGGGGGCGCAGGTTCGAATCCTGAGAGAAGATGGTCTTTTTTTTGTCTACCTCATTGATAAGATCCTAGCTTTGAGTGACTTATTTTAATGCTAGTATGCTTATTTATATATTGTCGGATACTGCAATTCTATCGAATCAAATAGACCACAAAAACAGCTTTTGGTTATTTCTTTATAAATGTATTATACTAATAAAAAAGGGATTTGTTTCTCTCTCGTCCACGAGTCCTGTGGAATAAGTAACCCCGGACACAGGTATCAAAGATCTCCTCCAGATAGAAGAAATTAAGCTGTTGAATATAACCCAACATTAATAACTAGAGGACTCAGAGAGTGCAAAACCTCCGCCGATCCCCACCAAATGAATCACTTGGTCTTTTTGTCCTTTCCAACCCTCTACGCACTGTCCCTTTAACTCTACATAATGCTCCTTTATTGTTTACACTCTAGAGGTACATGGAAAGAAAAAGAAAACTGACGTCATCAAGAGGAGAGCACAGCACAGCGACATCTATTGGTAGAGTAGCTAACTTGAAATATTTAGTAGTATTTACTCATTTTGCATCTTAGAGAAGCCCTCAGAGATGCCAAAATTTTAATCACTTGTTCCTTTTGCATTTCCAACAACTCCACAAAGTTTCATCCGAATTCTGTTCCGTACTTTTTGAGTTATCCTGCTGACAAACAAACAAACTAACAAACCAGCATTTTGTTCTCTTTCATAATCCTGTCGGGGCTTAAGTTAATCCATTGCCGAAGATTGAGTAAGATCAACCGCACTTTATATGGGGAGCACCAGTTATTTCCCTCTCCGATCCAACTAGAAGATCCACAGTCAAGATACCAGCGTCGTAGTTTCGAGAAAATTTTTATATCCCTTGTTAATGACGTCACTGATACTATTGTCCTAGAAAAAGAATAAATTATTGTTAATTGCTTTTAACATGGGTTCTTGCCATCTCTTAAGTTGTATGTTAGTATTTGATATTTTTATTGTGATAAAAGGGTTGTTTTGTTTATAATGTCTTTTTATACTTATATGAATGGAATACTATTGATTAAATATATAAGCTTGCTTGGGTTGTATGCATTACGGGTTGCTGGATTAATTTCAGTCTTCATGACCCTAAGAGGTTGCTCATAGCATATATTCTTGGGGTAGAATATAAAAAACATGGTGAAGTGTATTTTTAATACCAAGGTGTTTACTGTCGAAAGAATTGTTGGACAAAAGTCATTTTAATTTTGATTTACTCGAGAATAAGGGAATAATAACCATTTTTTAAATTACCTTGAATATATTTATATTTTTTAATATAACATGTTTCATTAGTTTAATAATATTAAATTGTACAAAATACTGCAAAAATGTGAACGTTCACATTTCATTATATTTCTATTTTTTTAATCACCTTGGAATAACAAATATTTTATATGTTAATAAACAATTCCTTATGTTTCATTAGTTTAAATAATATGAATTGTTGAAAGGTTTAAATACTTAAAAATATTCACATTGTATTTTATTTCATACCCGAGCTAAGAGATACAAATCATATTTTAATGAAAGTTAACTCAAATACAAAATTTGTATTTGGCTAATTTTTTGTTCGTTAGATTCTTTTTGAACAAAAACGCTTTTTAATTAAGTTACTAATTTTTAACGGTACAACGAGAGAAAATTCATCTTATGTTATCTCTATCTATTTTCATTCTCTTATTAATAGGCAAGGCCTCTCATTTTATATGGATGTATTTAAATAACTAACTCAACCTCAAAAAATGTGACCATACCTCTCCAGTGGTCCATATTTGTATGACGTAATCATCTTTATTCACATGTTGCTCCACCTCCCCCTGCTCAGTAAGACGACTCGTCCAAATAATGAGCGGCAGCTTGGTCCCACCATTGGCCTCATAGGCCAACTTCTGCGCCTTCCCCTGAAAATGCGTCCAGAGCCTTATCAGATCCGCCTCACTGGCATTCAGCCCCTGAGCCTCCATCCAATTGGATACTTGAGCACTAGAGTTCCAGCAATTGAGATTAATCTCGTCCCCGCCCATGTGAAATGCACTCACGGGCTCAAAGGCCTCAAATAAGTCCTTATAGAGCTCCCCCAAGACCTCATACATTTGAGGATTTAAGGGATTCAGTTGTCCACATGGGGGCTCAACGCAGTAGTCATTCCAGGATGTTTATTGACACAGAGGACAAGGTCCCCAAGGCCGGCTTGAGGTCCGAATTCCCATCCGTATCCAACGTGTGCAGGAGCATCGAATTCCGGGAGGACTTTCACGCCTCGGACTCTTGCGTAAGCCACAATTCCGGATTTCCTTGATGGTGTAGGTCTTGTGTGGGGCGTAGGAGCCGTATTTGGAGAGTTGGGGAACGCGGTGGCTGACAAAGGGGAAGCTGTGGGTATCCGTGATGTGCCAGTGGAGAACGTTGAGTTTATTGTAGCTCATACCGTCCACGACGGATCTGAGAGCTGGAAAATAATAAGATATACAATTATACGGTATTTCTTCCAATGGTCTCTTCGATCATTTTTTTCTCTTTCAAATTACAATTAGGATATTTTTCACGTTGCAGTGATCAATAAATTTTGATTTCAACTCACAATAACTGAATAGTTTTATATTCGATCAGCGATCAACAGTGAATAATTTAGGGAGTCCGATAGCCGTGCGTGTTAAGGCGTGTTCAACTCTCAATGTTGGGGGCGCAGGTTTGAATCCCGAGAGGGATAAAGGCAAAAAAAAAGCATAACTCTACTTGCGATAAGTGATAAACGTTAGCAATAAATATAAGCTTGCGATAACGATACACGATATCATTTATTTCCCCTTTAAGATAAATATCTTTAAAACTTAACTAGCGATCAGAAATAAGTATTTATAAGTTCAAAGTCCATTCAAAAGGATTAGCAAATGACAAGGATCAAGGCTCACTCATGCGAAGGGACAATTGTGTTTTTAAGGATGAAGTTATTATCTCTGAATTGTCGATGTTCACTCCTCAACAGCCGCAAGTGAAGTGATACTTGCAGTATGCCCTCTCTTTTTTATCAACCAATCACGTTTAAAAATATCATCACCTTTTTGTTATCTCTATCTATACCGTCGTTTTAACGCAAGACCTACCTTTAAGACTAATAAAGTTACGGGAGGTATCGATGAGGAGACCCCGATGAACATACTCGGGTTGATCGATCACAAATGCAGAGCTATGAAGCATAAGACAGTCCCGAAGCTCATCATAGCCAAAAAGCTGACTCAGGGTCTCTAGTCCATGTCGAGCACCAAAATAGGTCCCTGCGGCCAAATGCGCAGTCCACAGAGAGCCCTCCGTTGTAGAGTTAAGCGTAAGGGAGTAGCGTTCATCTGTCTCCAGGGGTTTAAGTCGATGGAGGGTGAGGAAACAGAGATGCGGACTTGGAGTCGTTTGCCCGAAGAAGTGACTTTGCTTTTCTCCGGAAAAGAGCTCTGAGGTAGGTTTTGAATATGGCCTGCGCTTGAGCGAGGAGTCTTCCGGGTGCCTTGGGCACTTGACTCTCTAGGATGAAAGACACATCCTCTGGATAGAGACGGATGAGGTCCTTGGATAGCTCTACGGCACCTGTTGGGCGTGGCCATAGGAGTCCTAGGGACCCGCATGACATTTTACATTCATCGAGACCCTTCGGGTCTTCGTCTTTCTCAAGAAGGAACCTCTGACATTTTCCGTCTTCGCATCGATATGTCCACACTGTGTCTCTAAAATGATAAAAATAAAGTTAATACAAAATAAAGCACATGATTAAGTTGAAATTAGACAGAGTTGGACGGTGTGTAGCTTAAAGGGAATCTCCGAATCGGTACGGAAGAGTAGATCTTCTAAAAAATAGTTATGTATGGCAATTTGAAGCCGGAGACATTTAGTCTGGTTCGAAACTGGTTTGGAACCACGATTTGCGAAAAGTTTTGGAACCAGATGGCTCGGAATCACTATATCAAAAATGTTTCGGAGGTCCGAAATCATCTTAACTCATGGTTCCGAAAAAAGTCGGTACACGTTGCCCATCTCTGAAATTCAAGCCCGATCAATTTGTGATTTTAGGATCAATATTTAGATTCCAAATGAAAAACTACATCCAAAAGTGGCCTGCTATATCTATATTAAAGGGTAGAAGACACAGTTTAAGATATCAAACGTGATAGTCTGGGAATGGAAGCTGTCGTAAAATAAACGAATTTTGAGGGTCCCTTATTTTGTAAACAAAAGTTCCGTTATGAAGCAAAACTTTTTGATTGTCATTTATTGGGGGAAAAATATATCAGAACAAAAAAAGTAAAAAAAATAACTATTTACTTTATACAAAACATCACGATGTCATTTGTTGAAAAAAAATATGAATGCAAGATCCATGTGACAAATAAGATGAGAACCTTCTCGTTTATATTATTAAATAAAATATGTTTCTGGAATGAATTGAAATATCATGAATAGCAATAAATGTAAAACAGGATTTTTTTAAATAATCTTTTGACGAACAAAGAATGCTCTTAAATTTGCATTTTAGTAATATGAAAAGTCAGATACTCAAAGCTCTCTAAATTGAAAAAATAATATGTTAATTGGTAATGATTAGTAGAATGGAATATGGACAAATTTTAAGCAGTTTTAAATTCATTTTCTATTTCTATGAGTTGAAGTATTATTTGCGTTTTGGTCATCATAGAAATATATTAAAATCCTCAAAAAAGTAAAACATATGAACTGATTGAATGTTGTTGTTTTTTCTTCAAAAAAATATTTAATAATGCCGTCATATATATATATTTAATAGCTCTGAAATGAATTTATATTTATTATGAAAAAGTACTTTCATTTTATCAAGATAGTTAGTTAGTTAGTAATTTATTGCCGATTAAAATCGATTTACAAAAACATTAATATATATATATATACAAACAAATGATCAAAATAAATATAAAAAATAGTAATTTACACTTGAATAGGAATGCCTTGATTCCCAAATAACTTCTCTGAGATGTTTAAAACACTTATGACAAATAGACCGAGTACAATGCATGATGCTATCACAAAGAACTTGGATCTCCGCTGAGCATTCTGCTCCAAGAAACGACAGAGCTTAATCTTGCCGAGCTTGAATCGGAGATGGAGTTCTTTAACTATCAGATGAGCAGGGCCTTGCATGAAGTCATTCACTTGAGCACTTTACAATCAATCAATATACCCGGTCTCCCTACTACAAAAACCATGCCATTCTTTAAAATAAGGAATGTATTTAAGAGGTAAGGAATAATATGAGGTGTTTGGATATTTAAAGAGGGTGTCGTCAGGGATACCATTGAGCAGTGTGTTGATATCCAGCTGTCTTAGGTTTTCTGATGATGTCACAGTGGAAAATCCATAGAGATATAAAGATGTAGAGAGCGTATTCCATTCAATAGCAGAGAAACAGCGTTCTATTGTTTCTGTGTGTCCACAATAAACAAAGTAATTGATCTACGTCATCGTAAGCTGATCATAGAGGTAAATTCCAAGGAGAATATATAAAGGTGTGTCAACAACGAACTCTCTAAGGCAGGCAGGTTGGCGTTAGCTGACTCAGCTGTTGTATGACGTCATTGTGAAATATGCATATTATTATTAGACATGGAAAAAAAGTGAGGGATATTTGGGCGTGTGAAAGGGAGAATGTTTGAATGGCACAATTGACTTGAGGCTGTTCCTGGCACTCACTCCACATCACTCCACAACAAAGCATTCCTTTGAGAAATTGATTTTGTAAATATAATAATAAATAAACATATGACGTCAATGTTGAAAACCTAAGTCCAATAATAATAATAAAACACAACGTAAAGTTTCCTTGTTCACTCACCTTCTTTATATTCTCCTTGGTAAATTCTATCTCTATGATCAGCTTACGATGACGTAGACAAATTACTTGTTTATTTTGAACACACAGAAACAACAGAACGCTGTTTCTCTGCTATTAAAGAGAATCAGCTTTCTATATCTATATGGGTCCAATAGGTAAGATTCAGGAGTAGCAAAACAAAAGTAAACTCAATGCATAACGTCATTGGCTTAAGGTTTCTTTTAAAACTCCTCTCGTCTCATGGAGGAACAGGCCGGCGGGATATGCGGGTCTGGGGGAGGCCAGGCCCACCCACTGAGTGACGTGGACCTGATTTTTAATCGAATGTGCCAACTGTGCCCCTCCAAACAACTGTAGGCCCCTCAACAGCCTGAGCCTGCTGCCGGGCGAGTGGAGAAGAATAGCGACAGAAAGAACATAAGTCATGTTCTAAATGAATAAATACAAAGTATCACACCAGTTTTTTTGTTGTATATCCCCCAACAGTAGAGAACGAACAAATACCTCATATTCAGCCTCATCATACGTGACTTCGGCACTTCAAGTGGCGCTAAGAATGCATCTTAGAATTTAAATAAACATTACCAATGACGTCACTGATCGTTTTATTGTTTCTTTAAGGTTCAGTCCTAGTCTGTTGGTTTCTATCGCTTGAGAGTGGGATTAGGCTTCTACAAGAATATATAATAATTTATAATAAATAATATATATACTATCATTTAAAAAGTGGGAATGATTCATTCTATTCAAAAGATATACTCTATAAATAGTTGTAGTTGAACATGTGTTTGACATCCATATGCTGTAGTTTTCCTCTTTAACGTCATTAAAAAGAAAGTAGAAAAGGGGGAAAAAGATTCATTGACTCCCCGTTTTTATCTAAATATAACAAACAAAAATCTCAGGGCGAGTACAAAAAAC
>CP045910.1:5339700-5352264 GCA_013387185.1 Caligus rogercresseyi
AAATAGGTTTTATATAACAAACAATTGATAATTCAGGCTATTGAAGATATTTTATAAAGATATTGGTATCATCGCTCATTTGAATGCATTTGCAGTCTAAAGGAATCTAATACTTTCGTGATTAAAGGGTAATTATTTGGCTAAAGTAATTCTTTTAGATTCTAGGGTAGTATACAAGATATTTGAGAGATATGGGCTCTTTTGAAAAATTAGTAAATATATTTAAATGATTTTTTTAATATTAAAAATGTATAAAATATTGTTATAGAGTTCATCTAACCTAGAGCCATGTTTTAGGCGAGTTGTGATCAAAATATATGAGTGACCTCTAGGGAAAAATGTACTACCGAGCTTTGAGAGTATTTCTTACTCAAATTGGATTTAATTTTGTATCAAAGAGTACCAAAAACCCCTTTATCCATAATATGTTGTGAAAAAATAGGAAAATTGTATATGAGAATTTTATAAATTAATCAATCTATAAATGTATAGCCTATAAAAAGAAAACTTGAATAATAATCTTAGAAATTATTATAGTTTCCATTTAGAAGGTAATACAATAACAAGGTAACAAACATATTGTGTTATACAAATATATCTCCAAATCTTTTTCTTTGATACATTATTTTTATCATTAAATAGGGCACAATTTAACAAATAATTAACTCAATTATTAATAATAATTGAAATGAAACTAAATCTCACCTCTTTGGTCGTCTCCGGATTGAAGAGCCCTTACTCTAAGTCCAGGGCCGGGATTAGCGGATGTAATCGGGGATTGAACACAGCAGAGCTCGAAGAAAAGTCCAGGGTCTCTAGGATCTCGGAGTCAAAGAGAGAAACTCTTCGGATTCCTTGGTAAGGGTCATTTTTTAAATATATATTTAAATTGAATTAATCCAATGTTATTAGTTCTGAGTCTCAGATTGAACTACTCGAAGATTCTTCAACCTTGAAATAACAAATCATTTTCAAGGCATGTGTGTTCCTTGCCCTGCTATCTGGAATCCACACCCCGTAAGAATCAATGGTTGTCTCCATTGTAGGGAAAAATCCAATTGCCTGTCAGACAGGCTTTGCCCCTTATCAGGCAAGTTTTTTTCTTAAATAGGAGTAGAAACTTACACGGCATTGAAATAGGATAAAACACAAAAAGAGGAAGAGAGAAATAGATGTGTCGTGGAATTTATTTAAAAAACACACCAAACAAGTCAAAATAACAAGGATCAAGGTGTAAAGAAAACATGTATAGTACCAATGACGTCATATTAAGAGCGAAAAAAATATTATTTTATAAAAAACAGAATTAACGATGACATCATTGGGCTTTGACGTATTATTTTTTTTTTACTCCTAATAGTGAATTATTGGTTAGTTATCTTACTTGAAAAATATATAAAGGCCTAACAAACAATGTTTTGAGCACTAAGGAAAGGGATCATGTGACGTCATAAGGGTAATGATTTTTTATATATATTTAAAATATGAAGACCTAATTTCAGGACTCTAAAATAAACTCTGTAATACTATTTTAAAAGTTTCTCAAGTTTCGTAAAATCATTTTAACTCCTCTACATACAAAGCGACCAAAGGATAATATCCCTTTTAATTTGTAGCTGCAAAATTACCCTCATGACGTCATAGATATCCCTTCTTAATTTGTTTTAATATTCCCAAATGCCCGTAGCTAGTTTATAAGATAAAAAAATATGACGTTTAACTGACGTCAGAGTTCATTGACATATAGTGTTTTTTTCATATATTATAGGGGAAGACTTGACCAATGAAATTGCCGTATATGTAATAGAAACATTAAAACTAGCAAATCAAAATGTTCTATTTATTTGTCATATGGAAGAGCCTATTTTAAAAGTTTGGTTTGTTATAATTTCTTGACCATTTGAGTACAAACCGAGGAATAAAGTCTATTTTAACTTCTCATTTTGCACCAATGATAGCATAAAGGTTGATCTTTTAGATATTCAGTTAACGAGTCAACGTTGAAGGTTTTTTCAGTAGTTAGATGAGGAGAAGCCCAATAGAATAATCCGTACAGGACCACCACCCCAGACAATCACCCCCCGGGCTTACCCCCCGTTCGTAAATTTCTTATCTCTTAAAGTCCACTTATGAAGTTAACTAGCTTTCCAGCTATTAACAAAGGTGACGTCACTGATGAGCCACTTTCTTGATCTCCTTTTCCACTGCTTGCGAAGACTAATGGTACTTAGTTATCTTGAAAAGTTCTCTTAAGTATCTTATCTGGAACACGTTTTCGGGTGTGAAGAACTGAATAAATAATTAAGAATAAATTTATATGTCAAATTATTGAGTTGATAAGCTTTTGATTTTCAAATAGACACTTTCTCCAATTATCATAGTCTCGATTTAGGACAAGTGTTTTCCTTGATGAAATCTTAGAAAATAGATTAGGACCTATATTAGATTTAAAAAATATCTTGAGTGATAGGTTACAAACTGTATGATTGTCTAGTTTACATAGATAGCCAGATATAAGGTCTAAGACACGACATTTGCAAATTTACGTTTAATTCATACAAATTCAATTTCTAAAGAACTGGGACTGCGTGCTACCAGTGACGTCACCTTTGTTAATAGCTGGAAAAACATAGTTAACTTCATAAGTGGACTTTAAGAGATAAGAAATATTACTAACGGGGGTAAATGCCCGGGGTGATTGTCTGGGGGGGGGTGATTGCCCTAGAATCAGAATAATCATTAGTCTATTTCATTGACAGATTTTATAAAAGAGGTGAAACACTGAAGTGAGAGAGCTCTTGGAACGAAAGACATAGGAAACGATACAAATTTCATTCTAGCGTTCCCTTCCACGATTTGCTACTTTGATAAAGAGTCTAATTTATCTTTCTTTGAGGAGCGAGCAATTCAGATTTTGGACTTTGTTATTAAAAACAAATGACCAAAAACCAATACAGCAATTGGTGACGGTTTTCAATTGTTTTCATACATAAAAAGTATCGCTATCAGTAGTTTAAATCTACCTTTGCTAACGATCTTTGGTAATCCATATTTTGACTATCCCTGACTCAATCTGACTCAATTCCCTTCAATTGTGAATACATAGATATTTGATAAACATTATCCATAGTTTTTCGTTCGTATTTATGAAAACTATTTTACTCATTCGAAGGAGATATGGTCTTTGATTCGCAAGGAATAACCGTGAACTTTCATTCTACTTATCGATAATTTCTGTCAGATATTAGTCTAGTGTAAAAAAAAAATTGAACCATAAACTATAAGGCAGTGATTCTACACCTTTTAAAGCTGCGATCATAGAGACATAGAGAGCTTATTGATTCTTCAGAGGCAAACGTCATCTTGCCCAATAGTAAAAAATCTTTCTATGATCAACATACGATGACGTAGATCAAATTATTTTTTATATGGACACAGGTGACAGCTGAACGACGATGTTTCTTTTCTATTGAAGGGAATAAGCTCTCTATATCTTTATGTCTCTATGGCTGCGACCCCCTTACGAAATGTTTAAAAGACCCACACCCTCCTAACCTCTTATTTGATGATGAATTGCCACATAACATGCCTCAATTCGCTGTTTTGCACTATGACGTCACGTCGGACACCACAATATCCATTTTGCGCATTTATACTTTTCTGATTGCTTTTGACAATCCTCCGAGATAATCTCGAGGCCCCAAGGTTGATATTGATTGTTATAACTTATAACTGTCATTATCATAGGCGTTTTTTTCTTATATTTCAAATCTATAATTGAATGGAACGGAGTGCAAGAAATATATTGACTGGAACGTAGAAACGGAAAGATATGAATCGGAATACTACAAGCCTGCTTTCAGAATTAAACTGTTAATAGCTATACTTTTATTTTTTATGAGCAATATGATCAATAAATATAATCATCTGATTCTTATTGAAATAGACAAGATAACATCATAGAGATATAAAGATATGGAGAGCTTATACCCTACAATAGCAGAGAAACATCGTTCAGCTGTCGCCTGTGCCCAATTTAAACAAGTAATTTGTACTTCTCATCGTAAGCTGATCATATAGATATAACTTTATCACTATTGGACACTGTAGTGTATTTTAATATCATCTGGTTTAGATGTAGGGATGTTCTTCCTTGTTTTATATCTTCTTTTATACGAAGTACTGGTACTGATATTTATTATTCTCCTTTATTCGATTTTATGCTTAAGTGTTCAGTGTGCTTCTGGACCCCTTCCTTGAAATATAGTCTCCATATTTATCTCCAGGCTTTGTTATTATCCTTGGTTGCGACGAGCGGGATACTAACTATTCCCTTGCTGTGTTTCAGGTACGGCTCCGTTATTCATACATAACAGACACAAAACGTATTCCTCTGAAGAATTAAATAAACCCTGTAGTTCTTTTGTTGTGCGAGATATTGTGTTTAATAATAAAAATATAAAACAGAATATTGGACTTAAATCATGTACTTTTTGTTCCTTTTATTATTATACTTTATTATGTTCCTTTACTATTATAAAACATCATTTTTGCTGTTGAACTTAAAAACAATTTAAATTTAATACATTGGAGTGAATATGAAGCCCAGTGGAACGGGATTAAGTTCCGGTGTGAGGAGACGGATTTAAGAGTTGATGAACGTGTAAATGATGCAAAAGGGCCTTTATATAAAACTTGCAAGAAATATCCAATATGAAACAAGCCTTAAAAAATAAAAGTTATATTCAAAATTTTATGTTATATTTACAGAATAAAGCTGTCCGATAATAGAAGTTAATTTTAATATATATGGTGTACAAAGACGAATTAAATATATGAGCGCTATTGAAATCAAATATATTTGATTCAAATTTAGACAAATTACGTTTTTTATCTTATGTATGAAGAGTATTTTTATACATGTTTTTGGTTATTTTCAAGTTTTTAAAAATGGCTCATAATTCAAAGCGTCCGATATTCTACGACAAATTCAAGATTAACAATAATAAATAAAAAAGGAAGAAGGATCAACAAAGATGGCGGAGAAATTTCCATGTCTTCCAGTTTTATCCACGGATAAATATAAGTTAAACTACACCAAGCCAAGAATATCCATGACATCCGACGACTCCATCATCCCCTCATATCCGAGCACCTCCGGAAGGAAGCATCCGTCCAATATAAGGCCTTTGTGGAGCGAGAAAGAGGTCCAAAGGACATACATTTTCATCCATTTGAGGTTTATTTATTTAAAAAATAGTTTTTATATTAAAAATAGTTTTATATTTAAAAAATGGTTATTTTGATATTATTTAGGTAAAAAATGATTCCAAACTGTCTCAGAGTATACAAGATGGACTTGTGGAGTCCAAAAGTGTCCTATTCAAGCCTCCACCCTTTCCCAACTCCATTCCGTCCTCCGAGCCCCTCAACTCCAACCTCCTCCCTCTTGAGCCTTGGAGTCCTTTATACCTCTTATTGAGGCTCCAGCCACACCCGATCAAAGCACTAGAGCATCCTCTGCTCTTAAAGAGCTCTCTAAGCCCAACTTCATGGCTTTAGAGTACTTCGAAGTGGACCCATTTCCCTTTATTAGGGAAGATCATCGTGAAACCTTTCTCTCACTATTGGAAGTACCTCCGTTTCCATCCATTGATGGCTTCGATGACTCAGCATCTTGTTTGGAGATGTCGTTGCTGAGGACTCAATACAAAAATACTCCTCTGAGCTGATGGCAGAGTCACAACTCTGCAATGAAGTCGTTGACTTTGTCCTCCATGGCGAAAAAGGGATTGAACGGATGGGGACGATAACAATAATATTCCGATTGCTAATGGGTGTAACGTTAATGAAGGGACTGTTGAAGATACGTCTAAATCTTCTTCTTCATCACCTATAAAGTCCATTCCAGAGAGAAGGAAATGTTGCAACTCTGAGCCAAAAGTTACAGAAGAATCGTCAACTCAAATTAAAGCCTCAGCTGCCTGAAGACAAAAATAAATCTATAGCAAATAACTTTGTGACCCCACAAGCACCCATCACATTTAAAGTTCCAATAATGGTGGAAGCTATTGATGTATCAAATACAGAATCTTCAGATAACACATCAAATAAAGTTCCAACGGCGGACAGGATTGATGGGATATCTACTTCAGGTTCAGATATATTGAATATCACTCAAGAAACATCACCAGACACGGCATCAAAGACCATAGAAACTCCGAAAGAACATAACACATTTAAAATCCTTACAAGGGTTGAAAATAATGGTTCATCTAATTCAAATTTAGAGGCTTTAGCTAATACGTCCAATACTACTTCTGAACCATCATCAATAATACCATGTATGCCAAAAGAAGATAGTATACTAACTCCTAAAGAACCTATTATACATCAACCTCCATCATGCGTCGAAACTAATGAAGTATCCAATTCAAGGAAGACGAACAGATTGGATACTTTTCAAGGACCATCAACACCGATTTCATCAATAAATATTGAAAATAATACATTGACTCTTGGAGAAGAACCCTCTATAAAAAACCAAAGTTCCTATAATAGTTCAAGCTAACGATCTATCTATTTCAAATAATGAGGCATTCGCAAATGCATTGGATGATACTCAAGGATCCTCAATAAAGGCGGCGTACAATCCCATTCCGGATCATGAATCAATCAGAGAGGAAGATACTATGCCCAAGTCTCTACAAGAGGGATCTACTTCATCCCATCAATTTCTCTGCCATGAGTCAACACTTCAAAAAAATAATGCTCCCGGTTTTTCCAAGTCTCCAAATGAAGGATCAGTTTGTTCATCTTTGCATACAGATTTTTCAAAACCCGGCCAAGAGATAAAAGTGGCCACTAAGGAGTGTATTTCCTTAACTTTGCCCAAGAAGCGGACATTGTCAAGGACACAAGTGCATATGCCAATGCGATATCTGTAGAAAAACGTCGCCAAAAGGAGATTGGCTTTGCCAATGGGGCATCGCATTCCATGAACCAAAGTGCTGAGGAAGCTACATCCCATGAACCCAAAGAACCGAGTTATGAAGTGACATTACTTGATAAGCCTTTGGAATTGGAGACGATCGATATACCTACGTCATCAAATGGTCGTAACGACAAAGACTCAAGGAACGATGAAGAAGTCTCCATGAGTCTAAGCCTGTATTCAAATTCAATGGCTAAAGATATGACACTAAATGGGTTCCCTAGACAAGACTTTACTAAAGGAAATGAAGTCCCCGCATACATAGAATCCTCGGCTTTGAGTTTAGATAGTACAATTGTGAAGAAAGTACCATTTAATCAACTCAAAGACCCCTATGATGAAAACGAAGTCCATATTATTGAACCATTGACTGCAATACCGAAATGAGAATAACTAAATATTCAAATTCATCCACTGATGAATCCCTTGGTGAAAGCTCTGCTGCTAACAATATTAGTAAATGTAACTCAGAATCTTCGTCAATGGGAACAACGGATGTTGTTACATATCAAATACATCAATTGCTTTCCCTAGAAAATATTCATCTAATGATATTTTCGGATCTTCAGCTTTGAATTTGGAGGAGAGTGCATCAAAATATTCCTTTCATCATCAGTGGTCTCAAAACATGGGTCTGAGGAAGGGAAGAGTTTTCTATGAACGAATCAAACTTGAGCACACTAACAAGCAAAGAGTGTCTCATGGAGTCCTCAAAACCAGGACTTTATAAAGAAAAAGACAAATCATTACTTGAAAATTCATCTCACAATTGAAGATTCCTTCAACAAAAGAATCAACTTTAGCTTTTGAATTATCTGGATCAACTCCTAAAGAACCCGTCCCTTCAATTCCAAAGTCTTTGTCTAAAGACTTGATAGTCCCCAATTTATCAACTCCCCTTGAGCTTCAAGAATCACACCGAGAAAGGAAATATCGATTCTTCGAGCATTAGCTCATCAATTAAACACAAGTGATGCGAAAGTCTCATCTTCTGTAGTTAGAGTCAACGGAAATATAATTAAACCTCCAACAAGGGACTTGAACACCCCAAATGCTCCAATAAACCCTCACAAAGAACTCCTTAAAGGACCTTCAATGCCAGAAACTAAGGAAATCCCCATAACGTTGAAAAAAGTACAATAAATCAAGGATCATTATCCGGTCCCTTCAAGACAACATCCTCATACTTCCAAGGACGAAAGTTGAACCCCCTCAACCTCTCAGAGGATAGAGTGGATCTGGCATTAAATGAAGCCTCTCATAACATGATTCGCAACAAGAACGGCACATCCTTTTTCGATTCGTCTCAAGAGGATAAAGGAAAAGATAATCCATTACCTGAGCCCAGTTTTGCAACGTCGTTTAAAGACACGTCAATTGAACCAACTGAGACGAGCAGTGGAGGGGATTCATGGACGGATGCATTAAGGAATCCATTTCCGTCTTCATTCGAAGAAGAGGACGGTGAGATGAGTAATGTTTCCATCCTTCATCACCCGTCCCCGAGGCAAATGGAGCTTCCATTTGAAGCCAAAAAATCCGCAGGTCCCTTTTTATCTGAGCTTCAAATGAGATCAAAACAATTTAACGCATCCATGGGCGAAAACTATGTTGATGTAAGCCCTAAACGTCATAATATACATAATGGACTTACAAAGTACGAGTCTCACCATCCGAGGAGCTTTCTATCGAGTGGTTCCTTCACACAGGAGGTAAATAATATGTTTTCACAGAAGGATGGCCGAAGTAATATTCATACGAAGGATAATGCATCCCTACGTCATCCAAAAATACACGATATAAGCAAGAGTGACCGAGACAATGTCAAACATCAACTACCACCAAAGGATCCATGGATGATCTATCCTCAAAAAATGCCGCTTCGTGAAACGCCCAGCGACAATAACACCTTACTCAATGATACTTTGAGCCAATCCAATGAGAGGTTTTTCGACTCTCAGAGCTCAATGAGAGAGGATAAGTCTGGTATATTTAGTTTGAATGACATAGCCATGTTACAATGCAGAGGAAAGTGCTTCACACGAAAATACTCCACCAACTCCAAAAAGTAGCAGCCGCTATTTCACACCCTCAAAACGGCACACCTCTGACGTCAGCCCATATTTTACCCCTAAAAAGAAGAAGTTGGGCACATCCACGGCTCCTAAGGAATCCCTTGCACGACAAAGGGTTCAAATGGAGCTATCTTTTTCATCACAGCAAGGCTACCAGTCAAGTAGTGCGGCTTCCATTCCTCCAATATATTCCTTGGAAGATAAAAATTCTTCTCATAAAAATAAGAAGTCGAGCACATCCCTGGCTCCTAAGGAATCCCTTGCACGACAAGGATTCAAATGGAGCCATCCTTTTCATCACAGCAAGGCTACCAGTCAAGTAGTGCGGCTCCCATTCCTCCAATCATTCCTTGGAAGATAACGCTTCTTCTCATAAAAATAAGAAGTTGAGCACATCCCTTGCTCCTAAGGAATCCCTTGCGCGACAAAGGATTCAAATGGAGCCATCTTTTTCATCACAGCAAGGCTCGCAGTCAAGTAGTGGCGGCTCCATTTCTTCCACTCATCCCTTGGAAGATAACCCTTCGGTCCAAGGTTATTTCTCGCAGAAACCTTCTTCATCTACAAAGACCTTTCTCGATGAGGACTCATCATTTTTTCCTCCACCAGCTCATAAAGAAATGGAGATTCCAATGGTGCCCAAGCGTAAAATCAAAGGACCAAAGTTGTACTTCCGACCATAAATTTTTAAGACATTTATTCTCAGATACTTTTTTTTGTATACTAATTAATTAAAATAAATTGTGATGGCTGATAAGAAAATAATAATAATAATAATTGAATAAATGATCCTTGAAGTGTGATCTTTGTATATAAATAATCCTTATTGAGAAAGTACAAGAAACTCTGTTGTCCTTCCATAACATTTCTAGAGGCTCACTTAGGGATTTTCTTGTGGCCTATTTGGTTTGATAGAATTGCAATATTATCCGACTGGATATAAATAAGCGGGTACGGTTACTTCGATCTCCTACCTGAGCTAGAAACAAAGAGAAACCACCCTTCAACACGGCCATCGTGCTAACATTCCTCACAAAACCTCTCTATTTATTTACTTATTATAGAAGAAGAAGGAAAAAAGTACTCGTTATCCAGAGTGTTGAACATATTCATGAGCCGAGTCAGTGCTAGGAGCGACCACATTGATGAAGGAGCTCCCAAACGTCTCGCCTCCTCCTCCGATCATTGAGGAGGAGGATGAGACGAGACGGGGCAAATATAATGACTGGAATCATGCCACCCGTCCACTCCCATTCGAGAAATTTGATCCCAAGCAATGATGAATCAATGTAAACAATAACAATAATAAGAACAAGGCAGGAGCACTCTGGATAACGAATACTTTTTTCCTTCTTCTTCTATAATAAGTAAATTAATAGAGAGGTTTTGTGAGGAATGTTAGCACGATGGCCGTGTTGAAGTGTGGTTTCTCTTTGTTTCTAGCTCAGGTAGGAGATCGAAGTAACCGTACCCTAAATAAGCATTATAGCGTGTAAATTAGACTATTGAAACGAGGATTTATCAATGAGGTTGACCTTCCCTTCTCGGAGGATTCGAACCTGCGTTCTCAACAAAATTGTTCTTTATTTGATATGGGGTATTGGATATTAGGAAGAAATGACGAGAAAAATAAGTCCAAGAAGAAATGACACAAATGAAAAAAAAAAATGATGCATGGAAAAATGACCCAAATAAATCTTTGTCCCGTCTAAAAAACTAAAAACAACAAGGAATTCATTTATTATAGTATTTCAAAATAAAATTACTTTTTTGTCATTATTTACTCGATTTATATGAGAATAGTATTTGATAAATTCTTAGTTGTATTACAATCAAATATTGCATTTGGGCAGGCTTGTGAGCGTTCAGCTTTTTTTGCGTTCAGCGTTAAAAAAATAGCGTTCCGTTCATTGAACGTGCGTTCAACTGAACGCCGTTCAATTTTTGCGTTCCGTTCACAACCTGCATTTTTGGCCTTCTTCCATAATCATCCTTTTCCATCTTGGCCCTTTCTGCAAGGTAATTTTTCTTGAGCTATTACTTCCTCTACCGTAATTATTTCCTGGTGCAATTCTTCTGGACACAGGGATGTTCATATGGAGTTTAGGAGTACCACACCCGAGACAATTACCCCCCGTGCCATTCACCCCCCCGTTTCTAATACTTCTTATCCCTTAAAGTCCACTTATGAATACTATGTTTTCTTTTGCAATGTTATTTGAAAACGATGTTCCTAAAGTCGGTCATATGTTTTATATGACCGATATTAGAACATAGTTTTCAAACAACATTGCAAAAGAAAACTAGTTAACTTTATAAGTGAACTTACAGGATAATAAATATTAGTAAGGGGGGGGGGTAAATAACATATGAGGTTAATGGCACGGGGGGTGGTAGTCCTATGTGTGGGTCTATGTGATGTGGGTTCAAAAATCATTATTGTGTCATCTCACAAAAAAATTGATCTCAATTTATATTTTATAATTTTTTAAATAATTAAAAGGTAATTTCGCACTCCATAACCTCCTAGTTTAAATTAATAAAGTCTTAATTTTTTGCATATGATATTTTATTTCAACGAAAAAGACTGTCTTGATATAAAAAAACTTCAGCTGAAAAGCAATTTTTTAACTAATTGGTATCGTTTACTATGGGTTATTTTACCTACATGAAATTGCATCTCAAATGGTACTTAAAAGCAGGGTTGTGGATTGAACGAACAAACTTGTTCGCAAATACACGTTCAAAATGGAACGCCTGAACGGATTATAATACGGACGAACGTATTTTTTGTTGGCGTTCGTCCGTTCAATTTATATTGTTTTTTAAAGAAAACTTTAAAACCTACTTTCTTTTTGCGAAAAGTGTAGATTTTTTTAACTATAAAAGAAGTTTAATCAATGTTTATTATGTCACTCCAGAAAGTGAGGATTTTTTTTACAAAAGAAGTACAATTTAAACTACTAAGAGTCATTCTGGATAAAAGTGACGACGTTTTTTTAAACCATGGCTTTTTTTTCAATTTGAAATAGGGGGGTAATTAAAATAATTGATATTTTTAAACAAACTGCCAAACGCTTCAAAATTGAACATATTTTTTTAAATCGTACGAACGAACACTAAGGTTTTAAACGCCCATCAGCCTGCCTAAAAGTATAATCAATGAATATTTTACAGAAAGCTATATTTAGAGAAAAATACTTTGCCTTATATCAAATCTTCTTGTAAACGAGTTTAGGACTACCACCCCCCAGACATCACCCCCTTTCCCCCCCGAGCTTTTACCCTCCGTACCATTAACCCCCACTCACTAAAATTTCTTATCCCTTAAAGTCAGGCTTGTGAGCGATCAGGAAAAAAATAGCGATCCGATCAAAAATAGCGATCAGAAATTCTTTGCGATATAGCGATATAACGATCACGGTATTTTTCCGATCAGCGATCCGATCAATTTTAGTTCGATCAACAAAAAAATACCTATTAATACTAATTCTA
>CP045910.1:5365154-5388679 GCA_013387185.1 Caligus rogercresseyi
ATTAGGGTGGTTTCTAAAAACCAAAAGTTGGAAAGTTTAAGCTCCTCACCCCTAAAGTGGTTCCAATAGTTGAAAAAATCCTCCCTGTGAATTTTTTTCTTAATTGGACAAGATTTACCCCTTCCTCAACAATATTGAAGTATGGCGATACTTATTACAGTACTTCTCCCACACTTGAATAGGGTAAAAATTTTAACCTGTAGATATCATCATGAAATTAACAGAGTTGACTACTGACATCAGTCCAAACAAAAAATGTATTGCAAGTTATTTGAAATCATTTGATTACATCAGCAAATATAAAGCTGAATTTGCCATTTGGCACAGCACAATCCTTGCCCGAGGAATGAGAAAAAGCTCTGGTAATGAGTAAAAACAACAATCCTTGAAAACATATGCCATTTATTCAACATACTATATCAGAATGTTTTATTCAACATGTTATATCAGAATGTTTTAACAGGTTACCATCTGCTTTTCTAACCATCACCAATTAAGTACATGGAACTACTCTTTCGAACAAATGTAACTGCAACATAAAAAAGTTTTTTTTAAAGAACACTTTCCGAGTCTCTTTGAGGACTTAACCGTCTTGGTGCTCCTTCTCCTCTTTGGCTGCCAGACCAGCCACTATGGTCATCTTCCTGGTGTCTGGGAACTCTTTGCGATGCTGAGAAACATTTTGTAGTAGAAATTGTAACTGATCCTCATCCCGAGTTAGCTTTCTGTTGTATTCCTGGATGAGGGCAACACCTCGTTCTGCGTGGTCATTGATGACTGCTATGCGCTGCACGAAGGCTGCCGCTGTCTGATAGTCTTCCAGCTCTAGCCATGTTGCAGGATCTGCATCAAGGAAGCCTTCTTCCAGGCGAAGCTTCTGGAAGAACCTCCTTGTGTTTGTCGATGCCATGTCTTGCAGTCCAAGCCCAGTGATAGATTGGCTGGGCAGCAGCTTAGGGCGCTTCACAGGATATTTTTCTCCTTCTTTGGTGTGAAGTGAGGTGAGAATTTTCCTCTTGTCCTCCACTCTGACCAAAGGGTCAAAGAGTGCTAGTGCAACAAGTTCCTCCGAGAGGTACCACAAGTGCCCTTGCAGCTTGTTCAGAACAGCTCTTCCCACGTCCTCGTTGACGTTGTTCATGTACATCGTCAAATCTTTCAGCAGCTGCAGGTCATGTCGGGGAGCAGCTACAGCCTCCGGAGCCAGTGTCCAGGCTTTAGCGTACAAGCAAGAGACGAAGATGGCGATTTGCCGCAGGCCCTTCTCCTCTCTTGCTGTGAGCTTGAATTGGCCCCGGAACATCCAAACCTTCAGTGAGTAGATACCTTTGGACATCCACCTTGCATTGTGCATGGGACCAGGGGCTAGGAACCTTACTCCTCGTGGGGGGACCTGTCCGAGGAAGATCAGAGTTAATTCCAGCAGCTCCCGGTAGTCATCCCGAAGGCTCTTGCAGTTGATTAGGGTACTTTCGAACCAGGCCTTGTCCACAGGGTCCAGTAGAGGACACACATCAGGGTGAGAAGCACCAGACTCAAACTGGCTCTGGTCAATGGATTGCCAGTGGTCTTGGAAGCGCTTGAAGATGCTTACATTTGGACCTGACATTGGGCCCATGACCATCCTGAAAACCTCACCGAGGAGCAGCTCATGGATATGATGGCGACAGGCAAAGTACAGGAGATCTTTTTTGAGTTGCTGTTCAATTAGGACACATGCCCCGTTGATCCGGCCAGTGTTTGAAGATGTTGTGTCAAACGACATCCCGCCAATGCGCTCAGAAAGACCCCAGTCTTCAAGTGCCTTGACAACTTCTTTGGCCATCTCATAGCCTGTTCCATGTGACAGCTTGGGGACGTTGAGAAGTTGCACCGCTCCATTGCCTGAGACCAGAATAGGTAGTCGATCAATTTTTGCCTTGCTTGTAAGATCTTGCATCAATTTCCCATCCCAATGAACGATGAGTGTGCTGTCCCCACTCAGCTCCTCTTTGAGTTCCACACAAACATTTGCCCTGTGTTTCTGACGTTGCCTTTGGATTGTGCTGCGGTTGATGTTCATTTTGGTCACATCGTGGCCGAGTGAGTGGGCGGCTGCTGACAGGACAAAAACGGCGTCCCGGTCGGTAATATTGGTCCTGTCAAGAGATGCAGCCACAATTGGACTGATCACGTTTTTCCTCCCTCTCTCACACCTCATGTTCTTTGTTGGAGTCACTTCATCTCCTCTTGCCTCCTCGGTGGTCTCATCTTCAGAGCTGACCAATTCCACCATGGACAAGTTGGCATCATCCTCTGCCTTCTGTCTCTGCCGCTTCCTTTTTTCACAACGCTTAGCGGCACGTTTTTCCTTCCTAGCCAACAGTATGTCCACACTGCCCATCTTTCCCCGGCGACCACGTTCCCGCTGGGCCAAGAGGAAGGCTTTATCCTCCTCATTGTCAAGGGCATCAAGGGCATTACTGGTTGCCACGTCAAATAGATTTTTTATCTTCTTCCTGAACGCGTCTTCACGCGCTGCTTGTGAGCCAGCTCGTCCCTTATTCCGTTTGACGTTTAGGAACATCTTGTGGAGTTTTTCGATTTTTCTCATGATGTTGCCCTTTCGCTGGAAGGGAATTCTGGCGTTGGACCAGACCTCGATAATCATGTCTTCAACATTATTGGCTGCTTTCCGCAAAGAGTTCTTATTGGTGTTTATTTGGTAATCCAGCAGTCCGAGCACTTCTTCTTCCGAGGGAAGTTGAGAGCCAGAAACCTTTTCAAGTGGAGCAATCCAATAACGTCTCTTCGATGGCATAGTAGATTGATGATGACTTAACCTAAAATGAATAAACACATCATACTTTGCATTAATCTTATGTTTCAAATAAATTTGTCTAATTTTCCGGTTGATCCTACCTGCTCCGCATGAGTGCATTTGGCTGATAAGCCGGAGTCTTTCACGACGTATTAACAAATTATTTCAAACAACTTGTAATACATTTTTTGTTTGGAACAATATGAGTAATTAACTCAGTGAATTTCATGGTGATATCTACAGGTTAAAATTTTTACCCTATTCAAGTGTGGGGAAAAGTACTGTAATAAGTATCGTCAAACTTCAATGTTGTTGAGGAAGGGGTAAATCTTGTCCAATTAAGAAAAATTTCACAGGGAGGATTTTTTCAACTATTGGAACCACTTTAGGGGTGAGGAGCTTAAACTTTCCAACTTTTGGTTTTTAAGAACCACCCTAATGTATGATGTCATTGTGGGGGCCATTGTTGATTGATGGCACCATTGCCGGGATTATTCAATTTTCACATTATTGGGCACTTTGAACTGAATTGATAAGGCCCTTTTTTTTTTTTTTTTTTTTTTTTTTTTTTTTTTCCACAGTTCTCTAAAAACATACACAAAAAAGATATAATATGTTTTTAAAATTGAGGTAAATACGTAGAAAATACACAAATAAACATTATAGTTTAAAATTTTTACCTCAACAGAGAACGTTCTAATTAAAAATTACTGATTATGATACAAATGACATCAAATAAAAATTACTGATAAAAAATAATGCATTATATCACAGTAAAGTTATTTAACAAAGATGGCAACTAATTAAAATCTTTAAATCGTTTTAAAATTATTCTAATAAATTTTCGATGACTTAGTGCTACCGATGGGAAGTATTTAATTTCTTCCGACGCCCTGGTCCACGAATTGTCGAAAAGGGTAGGTATCTTGAGGTCCAAGGCAGCGTACCTTGCTGCAGCCGATAAAAGAATTGCCTTCAATTCCCAGGGATGAAGAGGTTCATTAGTTGTAATTCTCTTCGCGATGAGGGCCTTTGCGTTGAGGATTCCAAAGTTTATCGCCTTTGTAGTCGAAGAACGGCCACCACTATTTAAGCCAAAGAGTACAACAGCTTTACAGTACTTGTCGGTTGATTTTCCTTCTAATCCTCTGAGGTTCAGCTCCACAAAGCGTTTTAAAATGCTTACTGCTCTACAATCCAAAAGCATGTAAAATGCTATTATATAGGGTTCCGCAATCCTTGCAGGGCCTGTAAAATCTAATCAGATCCGCTGAGACCTGAAGTTGGGCCGTAAACTTCTTTCCATCAGCAATTTTTGCCAATGACCTCAGGATATTTTTCCTCCATCTTTCAGGGAGATCGAGGAGGTCTAAAAACTTTTGACAGGTTCTGTCAGCCATGTCTGAATCTGACTGAACATTCATTTTTAGATGCCATGGAGTAAGCAGTGTATGTTCCTTTGAAGACCTCAATAGTGGGAATTTGAACCGACCAACATCAAATTGGCTCCCGGGTTTGATGTCATGACGCGTGAAGATACCATTCTTAATTGCAGATTCCTCAAGGTCATGCGGATTGCCAAGACCACTAAAGAAATATTTTTTATCAGCGTTTCTTCTTATTACGTCCAGTGTTGAATCGTCTTTGAATTTTGGGATATAGTGCCAAATTATTCTTTGGGCGGAACCCCAAACTGGAGATAGTTTTGAAGTAATTCGATTTGTCAGATCCGAGCCCATGAAAAGCCACTTAAATATCTCGCTGCAGGCCACCGTTCTTCTCCATTCTATTAGGGGCTTTTTCGTGATGTCCACTAATACTTTTATATATATTTTTGGAATAATTTTAACCAGTTGCACAAGGCCTCCGCCGATTTGCCTTTTATTCCTCTTTACCGCTGGAAGATATCTTCGGTGAAAGAGAGATCGAAGCCACTTTTCTTCCTCTTGGACAATTTTTTCCGCAAGAAAAGGAGAAGATGAAGCTCTATATATGATTGCAGGTATTACTCTGGTATTATAGAGGTCGATTCTCTTCTGGAGATTGAAGGCTCTCCAATTGGTTACTAAATGGGAGACATTAGAATTGATGTTAGACCAATTCTTTTCATCAACTCCATTCCTGCACCAACAATTCCTAGGATCTCGACCTTCTCTTTAATTTGACATGAGCGAAGAATTAGCCCCTCTGTAGGGTTCCAAAGCCCCAGCGGAAGTATTGCTGTTTTTTCTATATTCACCGTCAGGCCTGATCTTTTCTTAAACTTGGAAAAGTAGTCTAAAATTATTTCTACCCTTCTGGCGATTTGCCGTTCTGAATTGGCCTGTAATGTGATAGTGATATCATCTGCATATAAATCTACAAGGTGACTTTGGCCTGCAATATTGATTCCGAAACCACCGAACTTTTTTAATAAGTTTGTGATAAATTCTTCAATGGCGGCAACAAACATTAGAGGAGCTGAAGGACAACCTTGTCTACAGCTTTTTTTAAGATGATCGGACTGCTCTCACATCCATCAATGGAAATTGTAGATGTTCCGTTGAAAAGTAGAGCTCGAATCGGATTGAAGTATTCCTTCGGAAGAAGTTTCTTGACAGCCTTGAGAATTTGATGGTGAGAAACGGAATCGAAAGCTTTGCAGAAATCAATCGCGATGATTGCCCCAATTTTTTGTTTTCATTAATAGAGTCGATTGAGGCTTGGATATTACGTGATATATCGTGAATTTTACGACCTCTTAAAAAACCTTTTTGGTGTGGACCAATTTTTTCATTAAGAAATGCCTCCATTTTTTGAGCGAGGACTCCGGAAAGAATTCTATAAGACACATTCAAAACTGTGATTGGACGCCAGTGGCTGAAGTTTGAGCCGTCACCTTTCTTAGGAATAAGGGCAATGCGCCCATTCGTGAGAGAACTGGGCATTCTTCCTTTTTTCCATATCAGAGCCCACTTTCACTAAAAAAGGAATAATCTGGTCAGGCAACAGAGAATATATTCCTCCCGGAATACCGTCAGGCCACAAGCCTTATCCCTCTTAAGTTTTTTCCTTATAAAGTTTAAAATGCATCCATGGGAAAAAATATTATTAGAACGATGGCTTATATTTTTTTTTGGTCTTGGAAGGAACCTTCCTTCATCACTCACGATCGATTGAAACTCAGAGCGAAAGTATTCTAATATATCTTTTTTGTCTGTAAGCGTTTTTCCTTCGTGTACTATCTTCTTGATGGTGACGGCCGAAAGTTTCCCCTCTCCTGTGATATTTTTTATTCTTTTAATAGTGTCATTCTCCCGCATCACTTTTGCCTCCATTTCTGCTTCAGCCATATCTGAGATCCGAAAGGAATTAATTATGTCCGTCGTAAATGAACGTACAAATAAGGATTCTTTGCTGAGTGTATCGTCTATGAGCCTTTGGTGTCTCTCTTTTTCAATTTTTTTATCCGCTAAGAATTTATGAGTGGTAACTGACACAATACGATTAAATAAAGCAGTGCACTGATAGGATGAGTGACTATCATTGAAACCTTTTATTAAGTTACTTGAGAGCTTGTTCTTAAATTTGTCATCCGTAAGAACCCATTTTGGAACATTGAAGTTTGTTACACGTGGACAACACTTCATCTGAAGCTCAATTAATTTATGGTCCGAAGAGGGTTCAGGACGATAAAGAGCGCTTGTAATTCGAGAGGCAAGAGAAGGCGATGCTAGGGCAAGGTCCAAACGAGATTTTTTGTTTCCTCTAGACCAGGAGAAGGATCCAGGTGTTAATTTGTTCATAACATCCACAAGACTGAGTTGTAACCTAACTTTATCCAGAATATGTCTATTAGGATAAAGATGGTGGGTTTATCAAAATCAACATTCAAATCTCCCAACAAAAACAGTGGAACGGATTTATCGAAGTGAGTGTTTATCATTGCTTGAAAAAAGGAAGTAGACCTCTCATTAGGGCCATACGCATTGATAATATAAAACAAAACCCCGTTAGTTGATATTCGAATCTTGTGCCAGTCACTGACATAGGAAAACTCTTTGACACAAGATATTATTTTTACCCGTTTTGTAACAAAGGTCAAAACTCCTCTCCTATCACCAGAGCCGGTGAAAAAGTGATGAAATTTGATTGGAAGACATAGAGGGCATTTTGAGTGACACGTGGAAGATATAACGTCTTTAACATCTTGGAGACAGATAATGTCAGCGTTTAAAGATTGGAGATGCTGCATAAGGGCGTGCCGTTTTCTTCTATTTCCTCTCCTCTCGTATTCAGAGACAGAATTTTCTTAATTCCTAGGTTGGAATTTAATTCGGTCGGCAAATGAAAAGGGAAAAATTCAGGTATTTTGTTTGCATCATCCTGGGAGCGAATTAACTTATGATTTTACTTGTTTAGGAGGGGCCCTTTTTGTGATTTATGTACGTCTGATGGGGCTTTTTGTGGGCTGTTCGGAAATTTAATGATGATAATACTCCCAACCATGTTTCAGAGGGTTATGCCGTGTCCCGATATCTCGGTTTATTCATAGCTTCGAAATTCCGGGTTGTTTGTTTTGTTTGTTTAACCCTAGATATGCCCACCACCACAGAACTTAATCTGGTATCAACCGGTAGAGGTCTACCTAAGAGCAAGTAGCTTTATTTTCATAATTTATATTTACATAAAATGTTGTATATTTTTATTAATTGGTCCCTCCAACGATAGTTTTCTTTCTTGAACGGCCGCCGCCAATTCCGTAATTTCCCGCATTGTACAGCCACAATAGTGAATCTAGTGGTAAGGCGTTTCCTCATCTTCTCCACAAAGTCTACTGTTGAGTCCAGTTTTTCCCCATAATAAATTGATGTCGTTTTATTTGCGTACATTGACCATTCCAATTGAGTAGTTGGTCGTTTGTGTTGTTTATATCGTTATTTTGAGCATTAGATTCCATAGTGTATATACTTATAGGGATTGTAGTACTTTAATTTAATACTTAATTTATTCTTTATATTGTATTTATTTTGGGCTTGTATAATAGGTAGAATGTCAGCCAATTCCGCATACACGCCATTTTTTTCTTTTTCTTTTTGTCCGTAGTAGATTCACGATTCGATTTATGCTTGGGCACTTTTTGGCACGTCCTCGATAGCAGGATCAATGTGATCCTCTAGAGTCACTACTTTTCTCCCTTTTCCTTCTAGCATTTTGCTTTTTGATTCCTCTAGTAGATCTTCACCATCCATATGCGCTTCAAGTGAATAATGAATTTCCTCCTGTTAGTATTAAGTTCGTTGTTGTTCTTGCAGTGTGAATTTCGGGTTGTGAGAGACATGATGCTTGAGGTTAGGTCCGTGATTCCGTTGCTACCAATGTGGACTTATGCTTTGCCTTTGGTGTTGTCCTAATGCTACGCCTTGATGTATTAAGAACACGCCAGTGTTGATGGTAAGACTACCAGTTTATTTCTGCCTCCTAATTAAGGGAGCCTTCTTCTTTTTACTGTGCAGAACACTATGTAGAAGCAGGTGTTAATGATTAATATATGAGAGGCGAGACGCAGGTGTTAGTGAAGAATGTATGGTATCAATAGTTACGATACCCGATGCCGACTTTGACGTGCACCTCGCTCCAGAGTGCTTCACCCGGACAGATTCCCTGACAATACGACTCCTTTGGATCGTTTTTTTTCGTTCTGGAGGCCATGTTTTTATCGTCCTGTGGTCCTTTCTACAACACCGTTTCCGGAAGGCGTGTATGCGCGTCGGAAAGTCAAGATGACCCCTACATTCACAGAAAGAAGATAGCCCTTTGAACCTGAAGTACTTTCCATTATCGCACAGAATCTCAATCTCCACTTTGGCAGATGTTGCATGCATTGACGAGATTCTCAATGTCTCCTCTGATATTGGGCCAAACAGACTAAGGAACGAGTGACTGACTTCATCTTTACGATGCCTCGATGAGACAAATGGAGCTCGTCTAGGAATTTGCAAAGTAGAGAGGATGGAACCACAACACGTATTCTCCGGAACTGGATTGTGTCCTTTACTGTGAATTTGTGGCGTTTGTCAATGAAAGCCTTTTGCGACACCTTCGACCAATCGTCAGATTGGGCAGCCTCCAGAGCTGCTAAAAGAGTGATGTCGTTTGTGGCCTGTTGAAGGTTCGGGACCCCAGTGCTGAGGGAGGATAGCGCAAGATATTGAAGTTTGTCTGTGTCGCCGATGGCGTCGTCGGGAGGATTCAGGGGACCGCGAGAGAGGGCATCTGCGTGGAGGTTTAAACTACCGTTAACATGAGTGATCTCGTAGCTTAACATTGTCAGGCGCAGTGCGAAGCGCAACAGACGAGCCATGACAACTAGGGAAGCTCTTTCCTGGGGTTCAGAATATACTCCAACGGCTTATGATCGGTTCGGATGGTGAACTTACGACCCAGGAGGTAACGCTCGAATCGATTGAGCCCAAAAATGATTCCTGTAACTTTCCGAACCATCTGGCAATATTTTTTCGGCGGCAGAGAGTTTACGCGAAGCAAACGCGATAGGACGGTATACTCCATCGATGACGTGAGACAAGACGGCTTCGAGTCCAATCGGCGAAGGTCGGTGGAGAGGTAGAGAGGCAGCACAGGATCGTAGTACGCCAATGGGTTCGTTTTCTTGATAGTCTCGAAGCTTTCTTCCGCTTCTTTAGACCAGGCAAAGTCAGTGGTAGGTTTTGCTAACTCGTGCAGAGGCGCAGTTACGAGGGAGAGATTATTCAGAAATTGACCATAAAATTGCCCTAGGCCCAGAAAGGATTTGACTTGCGATGAGGTAGACGGGGTGTTGGAATTCTAAGACAGGTCGCACCAGGTTTGGATCCACTACTTCCCTTGCTTGGACACCTTAAACACAAGGTAGGTGAGTTCTTGAGTCCCAAAGATGCATTTCTTGAAGTTTAGGCGCGTCCCGGCGGCACTGAGGAGTTCATAGACCTTGCGTAAGGTAAATTGGTACTCACTCATGGACTTGGAGTAGATTAAGAGATCGTCTATGTAAATTTTGATGTTTTCGATGCCGTCCAGTAGCTTTTCCTGCGCAACCTGGACTACCGCTGGGGCAGAAGAGAGACCATAGAGAAGAGCTCTATATCGCATGAGACCATGAGGAGTATTGAAGGTCAACAGGTCCTTTGACCTATCGTCGAGCACGTACTGCTCATAGCAGTGTCGAAAGTCGAGTTTGCTGAACACCTCGCACCAAACAGGTCTCCAAATAGTTCGTCGGGATGAGGTGGAGGGTAGATGTGTTTCTCTATTACCGGAGAGATCGTGCAGGTGTAGTCCACACAAATGCGTACCTTTCCCTCCGGTTTCAGAACTGTTACTATAGGAGACGCCCACTCTGAAGACTCAACTCTCTCTAAGGTTCTTCAATCGTCCATGCTCAGGAGTTCCTCTTTAACCCAGTCCCGAAGCGTGAGAGGAACCGGAAGAGCTAGTAGGTAACGTGGCTGTGCATTTTCTTTGACATGTACCACGGCTTTCGTGTGGTCATAGCGTGAGCTTCCGATTCTTGAAAAAGGTGGTCAAATTGGTTGTTGAGGGCTTTGAGAGAATCAATCAGCTATATATATAGCTGATTGCAGAGGCATGAAGGTCTATGGACTGTTACGAACCCCATGTCGATGCAGGCTTGAGACCCTAGGATTGGTTGCCGTGATGTCCGTGAAGAGAAAGGTGAACGATTTGGGACTCGATCTCTTTAGATGAAGAGGGAGGTGGACACTCCCGAGGGTAGGGATCCTGTCACCGCCAAAAGCATAGATGTGTTTCTGGGTCCTCTCAGCAGGGACGAAACGGCGAGGAAGGACGTTGACGTTCGCGCCCAAATCGAGCAGGAAGGTTACCGATTGTCCCTCGACCACGGCATTCACAAAAAACCCCTTTTGAGACTCTCGAGTGAGGAAGTTCTGCCACTTTTAAACAACCGGGTTGCTCATCTTGCAGCACGATGCAAAACGTCATACGTCCACACTTGCTGCAAGTTTTACCATAAACCATGCACTGACACTTCAGGGCAGGTGCGTCCCAGCACAAAATTTGCACTTCATCGGTTTCATGGTGGGAGTCTTGGGGTTAGGTATTCCTCCCGCACAACGGGTACCCTTCAGACCCTTGTACTCCGATGCGAGGACCAAGGAGCTTCCAAGTGCTGTCGTCCTGTCGTTGTGCGAGCTCAGCGCCAATAGCGGTGTATGAAGCATCAGTGGTGAGCGCAGTTTGTGACGAAGAGCTTGGATGGACGAGCATGGTGGCGTTGGCAAGTGCCACTTTGACAGTGTTAAACACGGTCTGAGCTTCCTGGTTTCATGTAACAGACTTGGCCTTCCCTTTGATGAGTTCTGTGAGAAGAAATACAACTTGGGCCATATTGGGAACGAATCGACGATAATAGTTTATCATACCAAGGAACCGCTGGACTTCCGACTTGTTGGTTGGTGCGACCATGGAATTAATTTGGACCACTCTTTCTCTGAGTAGGGCGATACCACTCCAATGTTTTTTTAAACCAAAAGGCATTCTGAGGAATCGAAACAACCGAAGGGGGTGATCACTACCGTCTTGGGAATATCGCCTTGGCCATCGGAATCTGGTAATAACCCTTCTGAAGGTCGAGTACGGAGAGTTTCTTGCACCCCTTGAGTTTCAAGTTGAGGTCATGCATGTGTGCAATCGGATAACGGTCGTCCATGGTGATCGCGGACGTTTCGTACCATCTGCTTTTGGGACCAAGTGGAGTGTGGAAGCCCAGGGAGAGTCTGACTGGCGGACATTACCTTGTGTCTCTAAGTCCATGAAGTATTGTTTGGCTTCGCTGAACTTGTCTCCGGAAAGACGGCGAGGGTAGGAATGCACTGGAGGACCTTTTGTCATAATGTGAAGGAGAACTTTGGACTGTAGAGTTCGGCAACGTAACCTCCTTTTTTCAGAAGGCAATAAAACAAGATGTATAATCAGAAAGGTTTTAATTTTGTTTCATGATTTTAGTACATATTTAAAGTTTTGTTTCACATAGTTTTGAAAATCATATCAGATAGGTGACGTCCCCCATTGTCCATACACTGTATATACCGATTTCGGGTGTTTGTCATGACCCTCACCAGCGTATCTTCGGGTATATTGGCAATTTCTTCTCTGATGTTGGCCTTCAAGTCTGGTAGGCTTCTCGGGCGGTTGACATAAACACGGGTTTCCAAATATCCCCACAAGTAAAAATCACAATGGGACAAATCGGGGGAAAGGGCTGGCCACTCCAAATCGCCCCTTATGGAAATGAGGCGCTCCGGAAAATGTTCCCTCAAAACAGCCATCGATGCCCTTGAGGTGTGAGCCTTGCTCCATCCTGCTGAAACCAAATATCCCTTTGGTCCAATTCGTTAATTCGTGGAAGGAAAAACTCCTCCAACATGTTGACATACCGCTCTGAATTCATTGTCACTGTTACCTCATTTTCTTCAAAAAACCAAGGACCAACAATTCCAGTGGAGGAAATTGCACACCACACTGTGAGTAACAATTGATTTCCGGTCCGGAACAGGGCCTCTCGGAGCTACATTGAAACGATTTCGAAAGGCGCGCTGGGTTGCAACAACAGACTAACGATTCGAAAAGTAAGCTTCGACGGCAAACGCGCGCTCCTCACTGCTCAACGCATGATGGTGACTGACTGTATTTCCAAGAAAACTTCCTGACCGGCCCTATCAAATAAAAAAACGCCCACCCCGCTATTACTTCTACAGACTGATTGCAACCTATTTAAAAAAAGGAAGTTATGCTGCCGCACCCTGTATATCGTCGAGCTGGATATATAATGTGCCACTATTTGGCACTGATTACTCTAACAACATTCTAGAATTTTTTTCAATCGGGTTTGCTACAATTCAAAGGACTCTGTGGAATTGAAAAACAAGTTTTTGCCAATCCTCCATCATAGCATCATTTTTTTACAAAATTGTACACACCTAAAAAATTGGAAAAATGGCGATTTTTTCAAACTTGATCTCTCTTGCATCGACAATCAAAGTCCGACCGGAATCGACTTTTCCGTTCTTTCAACAGATTATGATTTTTAGATTTTTATTAATATTTTTTTTGATATGTATGTGTTTTCATTGTTTGTTAATAGTTGTTGAATAATGTGTGATTACTTTTTAATGTAATAATTAAATTAAAATGTTTATTTAATTTTAAAAAAATTCAATGAAGTCATAAAGAAAAAAATATATATAGCGATATAAAGTTTGATTGAATCGCTCAAAGATATCATTAGATTATGGGTGATATGGACGCGTCTAGGAAAATCCCTCCTCCCCCCAGTGAATTCCCACACAGAAAACTCCCCTCGGTGAATTCCCATCCATATAAATAAATATAAGTCTAACGGAAACATCTTGCCATTTATTTTGTAACTGTACAAAAATTAAGCATGTTATAAATATGACTTCGGAGCGTATCAAAAACGAATTCCAAACTTCAATCTCCAAGTATGATGGTGATGCCTTCCCCCTCAACAAAAACTTTTATAAGATTGAGATGATTTTTATCAAAATCTTATTCTTCATCTACGCGGTGCAGTCTACAAACAAAGCGATCCCTACAGGTCTCGATACTTGGATCGACAAGGAGGAGCTATTTCTTTTAAGAAACTTCAATGAAAAAGGATTTTTATTCAATTTTAGCGCCAAACCTTCTCCCTAAGCATGCAATTTTGCCCACTTACTGTTTTTACATTGTTATTATTATAAAGTATGTAATTTATATTTTATTAAGCGTTTTTATGATCTGTTTCATGCCCTTAATAGTGTCCCCCCCCCCCCCCCCATCCCTACTTATGTTTTTTTACTAGAAACTACGTGAATAAATAATTAAAAAAATATACATATAGGTCTAATTTCAAATATTAATTACAAATCAGTGTATCGAAGCTATTAAAGGGTTCTTCTAATGAGAGCAATAATATGTATTTGGGGTGTCAAGCCCACAAATGGGCGCTGAGGAATCGTTGTTTAAGCCTATGGCATATTGGGTTTCAAATCAATACAATTATCTTATTATGGGTTTTTTAACCAATTACCCGTGGGCACTCAGGTCAGGCAAATTTAACCAATTACTTTTTGGGGTTGAAAGCCCATCCCTAATGGGCCATTGGGTTCTACCAAACATATTGAGGTATATAATCTACCTCCAATGTGCCCTCGGGTTCCGTCGATCACATGTATGGCATATTGGGTTTCAAACCTACCGCCAATGGGCACTCGGGTTCCTCAAATAACCCAATTACATTTTGGAGGTTTAATCCTATCGCCAGTGCGCTTAGGAGTTCTGCCAATCACACCAATTACTTTTTGGGGTTTCTAACCCAAGGCTGTGAGAGTCAAAATCAAATATGCACCGGAGTACCGCCGAGCTACGTGAAGAAGGCAGTAGATAGTTTGTTTTATCAAAGGTGGAGCAGCCGTCACAAAAACAGCGTAAATATGAAGCACACTCGTCTAATGTTGAAAACTCCTCAACAAAACACGATCAAATTTCGACGAGAGAATATGAAACTGCTTGTTCAAGCAGTCACTGGCCATGGACCTTTTCTCTCGCACTTGAGTAAATGGAAGAACATCAGTCCAATTTGCGATCTCTGCACGGAAGAACCGCAAACTGCAGATCACCTCATAAACAGATGTCCTGCTCTGTCCTATGAGAGGCATGAAGTTTATCAAGAGGAGGACGAAAACATTAAATAATTAAATTTATGCAATGTTAAACTAGAGGCATGTTTACACTCAGAGAGTGTAAACTTCCCCGTCACGGGTTCCTTCTGAGCCTTCCGAGGCGGATTTTTCACAACTTGGGCGGCGTAGAGGGACGGGGGAGGGTTCCCCTCGACGGAAATTTCGAGAGGAAGACACTCCCGGACCCAATTTCACAGCACAGCGACATCTATTGGCAGTGTAGACTCATTTGAAATATTTATTAGTATTTAGCTCATTTGGCATCTTAAAGAAGCACTCAGAGATGCCAAAATTTAATCACTGGTTTCTTTTGTCATTTCCAACAACTCCACAAAGTTTCATCCGAATCCGTTCGGTACTTTTTGAGTTATCCTGCTGACAAACCAACCAACCAACAAACCAACGCCAGTGAAAACAATACCTCCTTCGGCGGAGGTAATAATGAAAAATATTATTGTAAATAATTTTAGTATTTCAGTAGGAATAATTATATGTACATAGGTATTATTATCATTATTATTGTAACACAGATACCCGTAGTGTGGTTGTGTTCTCTACTTTAGTGTTATATGTGCGTTTTCGTGTCTATGTCTATCGTGGATGATAGTAATAATATTTAAAAAACCCAACGCCAATGAGCCCTCGGTTCCGCCAATCAACCCAATAACATATTTGAGTTTCAAAATCCCATTGTTGGACGGCTCATCATGGACATTCGTGGCTGAATTAGTAAAAATCATCGCTATCACCAAATTTTGAAGAAAATTATCAAGAATTTTATGAAATTTGCATGAGTTAACTTGTTTTAATGTGTTTACAGTTAATTCTTTTAATACTTGTTAATTAGATGAAGTTTTATTATTTGTTCAAGTTTGATGCTAAATTTAAACTATAATGTTTATTTTTGTATTTTATACGTATTAGCATCGTTTTTTACTTGTGATTTATATGTATATATGAACAATCTGAAAAAACATATTTTAGTTTCTTTCCAATAACAACTATGGCATATTAAGGTTTCAAACTGATTTATAATTATTGCTTTATTTATATCGATGGGAATTCATCAGATCCCGGTATGATCATGATGAATCCTAAGAAGCTTGTTGATTTGATTTACGTGCGTGTTCGTATATTCTGTACAGTTGTCGGTGATGAGAGTATTCGGTATTCCGAAATAACAAATCCACTTGTCGAGGAGTGCTTCGACGACTTCCGTAGCTATTTTGGCCTTAAGGGTTACAAGAAATGCGTATTTCAATAATACTCACGATATAATGATATCCCTTAAAACTGGTTGATATGACGATGTGGACACGTTAATTAAATTTGTTGGGGACCTCGCGTGAGCAAGTTTTTTTTGTGGGGCCTTGCTTGTTGAATTGACAGTCCTTTATAACTTTTTACGATGCCAGAATCAAGCTTTGAATCCTTTTTTATAAGAATTTTTTGTTGGATTCTCATCAGTTTTGGCAATTATCCTTTACGCCGTCCAATTGTTGGTTGTTATATATATTTCAAGACTTTGGTTGTGAAGTGATTGGGGTATGACAACGACGGTTTTGTCTTCATTATTATACATCAAAATATTATTGAGAAATGTAATTTTTAAGGAATAGTGGCGGTTTTCGGGGGTTTGAGTGTGGCAGTTGAGAAGAGTTTGTTCCAATATGAGTCCTTTTTGTATTTCATCAGTATTTCAAGGTGTACCTCTCCATGTTCTTTGGCAGATATGTTGTGGGAAAGTGTGTTGTTTAAACGTGTTTGGATCCCTTCATGTATGTAGAGAGAAGTTACAGGATAGTGGCTTGCTTTAATTTCTATCTTGTCGGCGGTGGAAGTAATTTGTTTATAATCAGTTAAATATTTGAATCTTCTTATATTTAAAAAAATATATAAACGCGAGTTTTCTGTTATAATGTATCCATTCTGAACTACGCAAGAGAGCGGAAATACTTTTAAATGTTATTGAACTCAATGGTTTATCAGTGCATTGGACATCACGGACGAAGGGGTACCACCAATGCATGTGCACAGAGATGTCAACCTATGTATATACAGAACAATAAATATATAGGCTTCCGTCTTGAACTTTGCTGGACTGTATATATATATTCAGCTCCGTTTCTCCTCTGGGGGTTTTGTGGACTTATTTCAAACAACTGCTCAAGGTGTTCATCTCCGTCTTATAAATACCAATAAATTCCTTTCAGTCGTCCTTGTTTGACTTTTGAAAGAGTGAAGAGGGACATAATTTTTGCTGTACTCGCATTCGATGCAGTTTTAGAATATCGAAGTTAATTGATATAATAAGCATTTGGCAAATTTGATTCTATGATACTTTCTACAGCTTTGCTACAGTCGAAGTACACTTTTTGTTTATGATTGTCCTGCTCGCGACTTGATCATTGTTGGCATGATGAACTGCTTTGGGAAAGTAGTCATGGGGTGCCATGGAAGGGCTGATCGGTGGATAACCCTTCGTTCGTCGTTTTGACCGTTTCAAAGGGAGCGTGTTAGAATCGATGAGTGAGAGCTCGCATAGCCAACGTTTACAAAGATTCGCCTATTATTGTTCGTTTTTCGAATTCATATATTATATTTAGTACAGGTTTTCATCATGAGAGCTCAAATAAATCTAAATAAAACGGTTTGAGATATCTTACTTTATTATAGTTAAAATGAATTTAAGTAATTTTATGAAGAAAACTCGATGTCGTTGAAATGTCCATAATTTTTTTCACATTTTACAAAGTCCAATCGTTGAACTTTGTTTTGGACTACTTTTCTACAAAAAAAATCTATGAAACTACAGCAATTTTGCGTTAAATATTTGCTTTTTTTAACGTTGACGTACTATAATTATGGGTGCTGACTACAAAATGTCGTAATTACCTATAACTTGCGTTCGTTGGTACTCAAATAGGTCATTGTTTTGATCAATGGAATCTCTAATGCCTTTCAAAACGTCATTAACATAACCTGTCATTTATATAACTTTTTATTTTCAGCATAACTTCCAATAGAAAATAACGAATATTATAGCCAAAAGAGATTTATTTGTCACAACAAATATCTTAATCAGTATCTTTATTTGTTAGTATATTTGTCATTTTCTATTGTAAATCATATAAATAAGTCATAAAGCTTACTAAAAAAATGTCCTGCTTAGAAGTATCCGTGTTTAAGACATGAGCCTTTTAAAAGAAGACAAGGATAAAATGGATGATGCATGACAAACCCTTAATAACATAACCTTTCCTCTTCATTTTTGATATATTCAGGAGATATCTTCATGGATCTTCGTGACTAAGCATTTTAAATTTATTTATCTACTTAGAACAAAGGACCCTCTGTGTTGTAATTGAATCACTCAGTGACTTCAAGGCTTACTTACTCCAAGTATTATGAAAAAAGTAAAGTAGGGAAGATACTCAATGATGATGTGCGTTCTTCATGTAACATCCATGTAACTAGGGCTGTGCCGGTTTGGATTTTTCTTACCGCGGTCGTAATCAACAAATTCCCGCGGTTTTGCGATTACCGCTATATTATACCTACACCCCCCCCCCCCGTGAAGTAATTGTGTTTTAAAGCACGTGCAGTAAAAAAAAGAAGTGAGTCCTGCGTTCTCCCGGCTTCCCACACGCCTGTATGTTATGCTTTCATGTGCATATTAAATTCAAAAGTACGAAACATACACAGATCGTAGGCAACGTAGGATAAGGCTAGAAACGCAAATGGAATTTTATTATGGATTATGGAAAATTGCGCTCCCCAACATCCTAAGTCGGGTTTGCTCCATCTTTGATCAAAGGTTGTTTGAATTTCGTTTTGAAAACGGTGATAGGCCTACGGTTATGACAGCGCTCCGCCAAACATATAACATCCAAACATACACAAGCCAATTTTCAATTTTTTTTTTTGCCGGTCATGACGGTGACGTGCTAAGACCCGCGGTATGCGTCGTACCGCGGTATAGCGGTAATGGGTTACCGTCCAAACCCACTGTAACTACTCTCTTCATGAACAACATTAGTTTATTAGCTTCTTCAAGTTTACTATTATTATCTGATGATAGATCCCCCCCCACCCCCTTCTAAGTTCATTCTTAAACATATAGCTCTTAAACAAATTAATATCAGAGCACGGATTGGGTGTCAGTTGTTTTTGTTTTTAAATTTTGCCTAATCTACCGATTGATGGCAGTAACGGCGATTTCAAATTTCAAGTGTAGGCAAGATTATCTATCAAGTTTATATATATATATAATATATATGGTCCTGAACAATACAAAAACCAAAATGTAATCCTAATAGTGTGACTACTCATGACGTCAACTGGAGAACGAATATATAAATAATATTTTATATATATTTGTATATATAATATATATATATAAATATAATATATATCTTGATATAAATAGATTTTATATAACATTATATATATATATAAACATATATAATATATATATATATATAGATATATAGATATTATATATTATATTATAAATATATATATATATATACATATTAGGGGGTATTATAGAACCTATTATTAAGATATCAAATTTATCCCGCGAAAGTGACGTCATAAAAACTAAATGATCGTAGGAAAAATGGATTTGGTTTGACCCCCCTCCCTACCTCCCCCCCTCCAAATTGCGTTCAAGGTTTCGTTATGAAGCACAACTTTTTATCATTACTTATTTTGTAAAAATTTTTTTTATAAACTTTAGCCTGACGAAAAACATCATTATTATCTGCAAAAGCTTATGGATATCATCAACGTCCATGATTTAATTCTCAACCACGGAGGGAGTTACTGTATGAAAATAAGATGTAAAAAGCAAACGTATTTAAAAAATAACTTAAAACATCAACATGAGTACCCTTTTTCCCTCTTGAACTATAAAAAAGAACCCTAGTAGTAGCCGTTATTTAAAAATGGTTGGTGCGTCAGCACTTATGTTAATTTCTTGGACTAAATATTATTTTGACGAAAATTTGCAAAGAATAGCCAAGTAATAAATTGATCATAGCTAAGTTTGTAAAACTAAATTTTTCAAAATAGTAATGATAAAAAAGTTGCTTCATACGAAACCTTTGAACGCAAATTTGGGGGGGGGGTAAGGGGGGTCAAACCAAAATCCTTTTTCTACATCATTTAGTTTCTTATGACGCAACTTTTGCGGGGGGATACAGTTTTGATATCTTAATAATCGGTTTTATAATACCCCCTAATATATATATATATATTCGTTTTCTGTTGACGTCATTGAGTAGACAAACTGCTTCATGTTTTTTTTGTATTGCCCAAACCTTATTATACAGACCTTGTGCCAGACTCTCCTACTCTAAGGCAGAGGAACCCATAGAGAAAATAATCCTTGTAACTCTCATCTCCATTTCCTTATCTCTTTACCTTCCTGGGTAACACCTTCCATGATCCTTGACCCCGTTGACAAATCCCCTATTTAAACCTTCTCATCAACGAAAAATCTGATGGAAACAAGGTGACTAAAGAATGACTAAACCCCCTAGCCCCTAATTGACCCCTTCCGCACACACACACAAAAAGCTTATTATTATACACTCTTATAGATAGAAAAATAATAATAATAGAGATAATCTTATAAAGCCTTACTCAGATGTGTGTATGTCTCTCTCTTGATACCCGTATAAAAACCACACTTAATCAAGAGAGAGAGAGAGAGTTGTGTTGTTTGCTATTGGCTCTCCTGTCTATGTCTTCCTTTTAATTGATTGTCACTCTCTCCATTCAGAATGAATGTGTCAAGAAGAATGGAGAATGAAGATGGAGGACCCTTGATTAACCTGATGTCTATATTACCCCGTCTTTCTCTTTTCATACTTCAATTACTCAATCTCCACTCTCTGGCTTACATATTTGTCTAACAATGGTTTTTGCCTGAAAAAAAAAAGAATAAATTAGTTGCTTTTGAGGGATAAATAATAAAAAAATTATTTTCAGGGAAAATGTGATTTTTGCGCGGGGAAAGTTTTTATTCAAATCCTATTATTGTGCCCCTTGAGGAAGGGAGTATTTGATTATGGATTGATAAAAAAATATGAAAATATAATGTTGCCCAATCCTTGGGTCTGCTTTTGCGTTAGTATGATCCTTATTGACGTCTCTATAATCTAGTTTATGGAGAGTTCTTTTTTGTTGTTATTGAATTTATGGGTTATTGGCTTTATTATAACGGATATTGATGTAAACATCACATATTTCATCTCTGACGTCACGGAAATATATGTATATCCACAGAGAGATATAAGTCATTGAGATCTATTGGCTTCTTCAGAGGTCATTGAGCCCAATAGTAACAAATAGTTTTCTCTCTATGATCATTTTACGATGACGTAGTAATAATATTACTTTGTTTAGTTTGGGCAATAACGACAGCTGAACGACGATGTTTCTCAGCTATTGTGTGGGAATAAGTAAGATACATAGAGATAATGTATATATCAGATAGAAAGAGTTCAGGCCTGTAGGACCACAAAATGGGGATGTGACGTCACTAATATACTCAGTTTGTTCCATGCATAGAGACATAAGGACATTAGAGAGATTATTGGATTCTTAGAGGCATACGTCATATTGCCCATATAAACAATCTGTCTATTATCAACTTACGATGACTTAGTACACATTACTTGTTTATATTGGACACAGAATACAGCTGAACGACGATGTTTCTCTGCTATTGAAGAGAATAAGCTCTCTAAATATTTTTATGTCTATCAGAAAAACCAACAAAAATAGGTACAAATAGGAATGTAACTATTTGACATCTTGTAAACTTAATAATCGTATGTCGAGTTGCAAAAGTTGCTTAGAAAAGATAATCCTTCAAATCACGTTTTTATAACCCCTTATGATTTGCTCTTGTTTTATAGTTTTGTTTTTGTTTTTATATTGCGTATTATTACGGTTTAGTTGATTGGGGTCTTTAAGGTATATTAATTTTAAACTATAATATTTATTTATCTATTTTTACACAATCTTTATCTTCTTCTGTCTTTATTTTTGTATTGTTTTATGTATTTATGTGTAATCTATGTAATACCATTTAAAATATGACTCATTAAAAAAAAGTCTAAAAAGACTGAATGTCACACGAAGAGATTTCCCATTATCTACTCTAATCGACAGCTGTTTGCTCTCTTTTTCTATCTCCGGCCCGGAAAACCCAAGATAGTGAAAGGAGCTTTTTATTTAATGCAAGTTCTTGATTTATTATTTAAAACGTCATTAAAGATTTTTATTTTATTATTTAAAGCGATAATTATACAAAACATAAATGGCACGGGTACGGTTTACTCGATCTCCTACCTGGCTAGAAACAAAGAGAAAACAACACTTCAACACGGCCATCGTGTTAACATTCCTCACAAACCTCTCTATCTTGTACTTATTATAGAAGAAGAATACAAAAGTATTCGTGCTGCAGAGTGCTCCTGCCTTGTTCTTATTATTGTTATTGTTTACATTGATTCATCATTGCATGGGATCAAATTTCTCGAATGGGAGTGGACGGGTGGCATGATTCCAGTCATATATTTGCCCCGTCTCATCTCATCCTTCTCCTCAATGATCGGAGGAGGAGACGAGACGTTTGGGAGCTCCTTCATCAATGTGGTCGCTCCTAGCACTGACTCGGCTCATGAATATGTTCAACGGGACTCGCGGCTCCAGATTGATCTATGGGACTGACTCGTTCTGGGATGGATTGTTTGGGGAGATTCATTCATCTGTACGACCCGGGTAAGTATTCAATGAACTTCTCGTCACAAAAGCTAGTTCTTAAGACCTCTTAAAAATAAAATAATTAATATATATATATAGATATATATATAAACGTTGACTCTTTTAGTATTTTATGAGCGACCTGACGAGGAAGACAGTGAGGGCCTCGTCGTCTGGGACAAGCGATCTACATATCTGGGCAGCTCTGGCAAGACATAACTGATGAGAGCGTTTCGCGTCATAATTTCGGTGGGCCCGGAGTCCCTCGAAAATAAACGGACACTAAACATGCTTCAAAAATCTCCCTCCTCAGAGTACTTTAAACTCTGGAAGAGCCCCACGCACGTATTCCTTCAACAAGGAGGGAAATTGCCTCATCTGCATCCAAGGAGGAGCTGGACGTCAACAAAGTTCGAGGGATTCACAAGGCATACAAGGACATCTTCGTGCGCTTCTACTCTGCTTCGCTCAAATCATCCTCTGTTCCACCATCAACGGTATCAAAAACACAATCAGTGCCGGGTCCTCATAATCTTGGTTCTTGGAAGGGTGTTCAGCCACGGAATTAGTCCTGAACCTGTCACATTCATGTTCGTTGAGAAGCAGCGCGAAAAAACGCGGAGTTCCTCGCGAATGCAATTAAAGCCTCGTTCTTAGTTTTCTCGATGGCGAGGAGTTGGCCCTCGTAGCTGCTGTGAACGGAGAGGACCACGGATCTTGGCGTCTCCATGTTACCCCCCTTTTGGGCGGCGCGGTCTTTACCGCGGACAAGGCCACGTTCAGTACCCCTACGGACACTACCAATGACAGGCAAACTTGGAGACGCTCATCTGTCTCCTGTGTTCGGTCCCAAGGGGCGCGGTTTCTAACCCGGCGACCAAGCAGACCCACCGTAATATTTTTATAATTCTTGTTTAACCCATTAATCCGGATTATTATTTTTCTCTTGATTCATCTAAAAATTATATCAAACATTCATTTTTATTTTGCTCATAAGCCAATCGTGCCTAAAATAGGCCCCATGTCCAAAAATTAACATAGGAGGTTAATGAATACCATTTTATATTATTTTATTCTTAGAGAAAAAAATAAAATTCTACATACATATTTTTTCTCATAATTATTTTTCTTCATAGAAAACAAAAAGTCATTTACTTACTAATTTATATTTAAATTACAAAAATATA
>CP045910.1:5388779-5410452 GCA_013387185.1 Caligus rogercresseyi
CGGGAGTGTCTTCCTCTCGAAATTTCCGTCGAGGGGAACCCTCCCCCGTCCCTCTACGCCGCCCAAGTTGTGAAAAATCCGCCTCGGAAGGCTCAGAGGAACCCGTGACGGGGAAGGTTACACCCTCTGTGTAAACATGCCTCTAGTTTAACATTGCATAAATTTAATTATTTTATAATGTTTTCGTCCTCCTCTATATAACTTCATCCTCTCATAGGACAGCAGGACATCTGTTTATGAGTGATCTGCAGTTTGCGGTTCTTCGTGCAGAGATCGCAATTGGATGATTCTTCCATTTACTCAAGTGCGAGAGAAAAGGTCCATGGCCAGTGACTGCTTGAACAAGCAGTTTCATATTCTCTCGTCGAAATTTGATCGTGTTTTGTTGAGGAGTTTTCAACATTACGAGTGTGTTCATATTTACGCTGTTTTGGTGACGGCTGCTCCACCTTTGATAAAACAACTATCTACTGCCTTCTTCACGTAGCTCGGCGGTACTCCGGTGCATATTTGATTTTGACTCTCACAGCCTTGGGTTAAAACCCCAAAAAGTAATTGGTGTGATGGCAGAACTCCTAAGCGCACTGGCGATAGGATTAAACCCCCAAAATGTAATGGTGGGTATTTGAGGAACCCGAGTGCCCATTGGCGGTAGGTTGAAACCCAATATGCCATACATGTGATCGACGGAACCCGAGGGCACTTGGAGGTAGATTATATACCTCAATATGTTTGGTAGAACCCAATGGCCCATTAGGGATGGCTTTCAACCCCAAAAAGTAATTGGTTAAATTTGCCTGACCTGAGTGCCCACGGGTAATTGGGTTAAAAAACCCATAATAAGATAATTGTATTGATTTGAAACCCAATATGCCATAGGCTTAAACAACGATTCCTCGCGCCCATTTGTGGGCTTGACACCCCCAATACATATTATTGCTCTCATTAGAAGAACCTTTAATAGCTTCGATACACTGATTTGTAATTAATATTTGAATTAGACCTATATGTATTATTTTTTTAATTATTTATTCACGTAGTTTCTAGTAAAAAAACATAAGTAGGGATGGGGGGGGGGGGGACACTATTAAAGGGCATGAAACAGATCATAAAAACGCTTAATAAAATCTAAATTACATACTTTATAATAATACAATGTAAAAACAGTAAGTGGGCAAAAATGCCTACTTAGGGAGAAGGTTTGGCGCTAAATTGAATAAAAATCCTTTTCATTGAAGTTTCTTAAAAGAAATAGCTCCTCCTTGTCGATCCAAGTATCGAGACCTGTAGGGATCGCTTTTTTTCTAGACCGCACCGCGTAGATGAAGAATAGATTTTGATAAAAACATCTCAATCTTATAAAAGTTTTTGTTTGAGGGGGAAGGCATCACCAACCGTTCATACTTGGAGATTGAAGTTTGGAATTCGTTTTTGATACGCTCCGAAGTCATATTTATAAACATGCTTAATTTTTGTACAGTTACAAAATAAATGGCAAGATGTTTCCGTTAGACTTATATTTATTTATATGGATGGGAATTCACCGAGGGGAGTTTTCTGTGTGGGAATTCACTGGGGGGGGAGGAGGGATTTTCCTAGACGCGTCCATAGCACCCATATCACCCATAATCTAATGATATCTTTGAGCGATTCAATCAAACTTTATATCGCTATATATATTTTTTTCTTTATGACTTCATTGATTTTTTTAAAATTAAATAAACATTTTAATTTAATTATTACATTAAAAAGTAATCACACATTATTCAACAACTATTAACAAACAATGAAAACACATACATATCAAAAAAATATTAATAAAATATAAGAATCTAAAAATCATAATCTGTTGAAAGAACGGAAAAGTCGATTCCGGTCGGACTTTGATTGTCGATGCAAGAGAGATCAAGTTTGAAAAAATCGCCATTTGTCCAATTTTTTAGGTGTGTACAATTTTGTAAAAAATGATGCTATGATGGAGGATTGGCAAAAACTTGTTTTTTCAATTCCACAGAGTCCCTTGAATTGTAGCAAACCCGAGTGAAAAAAATTCTAGAATGTTGTTAGAGTAATCAGTGCCAAATAGGCACATTATATATCCAGCTCGACGATATACCGAGTGCGGCAGCATAACTTCCTTTTTTAAAATAGGTTGCAATCAGTCTGTAGAAGTAATAGCGGGGTGGGCGTGTTTTTTATTTGATAGGGCCGGTCAGGAAGTTTTCTTGGAAATACAGTCAGTCACCATCATGCGTTGGAGCAGTGAGGAGCGCGCGTTTGCCGTCGAAGCTTACTTTTCGAATCGTTAGTCTGTTGTTGCAACCCAGCGCGCCTTTCGAAATCGTTTCAATGTAGCTCCGAGAGGCCCTGTTCCGGACCGGAAATCAATTGTTACTCACAGTTGGTGTGCAATTTCCTCCACTGGAATTGTTGGTCCTTGGTTTTTTGAAGAAAATGAGGTTACAGTGACAATGAATTCAGAGCGGTATGTCAACATGTTGGAGAGGTTTTCCTTCCACGAATTAACGAATTGGACCAAAGGGATATTTGTTTCAGCAGGATGGAGCAAGGGCTAACACCTCAAGGGCATCGATGGCTGTTTTGAGGGAACTTTTCCGGAGCGCCTCATTTCATAAGGGGCGATTTGGAGTGGCCAGCCGTTCCCCCGATTTGTCCCATTGTGATTTTTACTTGTGGGGATATTTGGAAACCCGTGTTTATGTCAACTGCCCGAGACCATGGACGAAACGTCCATGTGGGGACTATAGACGTCTCAACGCGATCACCATGGACGATCGTTTTCCCGATTCCTCACATACATGACCTCAACTGAAACTCAAGGGGTGCAAGAAAACTCTGTACTCAACCTTCAGAAGGGTTATTCACCAGATTCCGATGGCCAAAGACGATATCCCAAGACGGTAGTGATCACCCCCTTCGGTTTGTTTCGATTTCCTCAGAATGCCTTTTGGGTTAAAAAACATTGCATTGGACACCCAGGTATCTTTGAGTGGTTCGCCCCACTCAGAGAAAGAGTGGTCCAAATTAATTCCATGGTCGCACCAACCAACAAGTCGGAAGTCCAGCGGTTCCTTGGGATGATAAACTTTTATCGTCGATTCGTTTCCCAATATGGCCCAAGTTGTATTTCTTCTCACAGAACTCATCAAAGGGAGGCCAAGTCTGTTACATGGAACCAGGAAGCTCAGACCGTGTTTGAACTGTCAAAGTGGCACTTGCCAACGCCACCATGCTCGTCCATCCAAGCTCTTCGTCACAAACTGCGCTCACCACTGATGCTTCATAAACCGCTATTGGCGCTGAGCTCGCACAACGACAGGACGACAGCACTTGGAAGCTCCTTGGTCCTCGCATCGGAGTACAAGGGTCTGAAGGGTACCCGTTGTGCGGGAGGAATACCTAACCCCAAGACTCCCACCATGAAACCGATGAAGTGCAAATTTTGTGCTGGGACGCACCTGCCCCTGAAGTGTCAGTGCAAGGCTTATGGTAAAACTTGCAGCAAGTGTGGACGTATGAACGTTTTGCATCGTGCTGCAAGATGAGCAACCCGGTTGCTTAAAAGTGGTAGAACTTCCTCACTCGAGAGCCTCAAAAGGGTTTTTTGTGAATGCCGTGGTCGAGGGACAATCAGTAACCTTCCTGCTCGATTGGGCACGAACGTCAACGTCCTTCCTCGCCGTTTCGTCCCTGCTGAGAGGACCCAGAAACACATCTATGCTTTTGGCGGTGACAGGATCCCTACCCTCGGGAGTGTCCACCTCCCTCTTCATCTAAAGAGATCGAGTCCCAAATCGTTCACCTTTCTCGTCACGGACATCACGGCAACCAATCCTAGGGTCTCAAGCCTGCATCGACATGGGGCTCGTAACAGTCCATAGACCTTCATTCCTCTGCAATCAGCTATATATATAGCTGATTGATTCTCTCAAAGCCCTCAACAACCAATTTGACCACCTTTTTCAAGAATCGGAAGCTCACACTATGAACCACACGAAAGCCGTGGTACATGTCAAAGAAAATGCACAGCCACGTTACCTACTAGCTCTTCCGGTTCCTCTCACGCTTCGGACTGGGTTAAAGAGGAACTCCTGAGCATGGTCGATTGAAGAACCTTAGAGAGAGTTGAGTCTTCAGAGTGGGCGTCTCCTATAGTAACAGTTCTGAAACCGAAGGAAAGGTACGCATTGTGTGGACTACACCTGCACGATCTCTCCGGTAATAGAGAAACACATCTACCCTCCACCTCATCCCGACGAACTATTTGGAGACCTGTTTGGTGCCGAGGTGTTCAGCAAACTCGACTTTCGACACTGCTATGAGCAGTACGTGCTCGACGATAGGTCAAAGGACCTGTTGACCTTCAATACTCCTCATGGTCTCATGCGATATAGAGCTCTTCTCTATGGTCTCTCTTCTGCCCCAGCGGTAGTCCAGGTTGCGCAGTAAAAGCTACTGGACGGCATCGAAAACATCAAAATTTACATAGACGATCTCTTAATCTACTCCAGTCCATGAGTGAATACCAAGTTACCTTACGCAAGGTCTATGAACTCCTCAGTGCCGCCGGGACGCGCCTAAACTTAAAGAAATGCATCTTGGGACTCAAGAACTCACCTACCTTGTGTTTAAGGTGTCCAAGCAAGGGAAAGTAGTGGATCCAAACCTGGTGCGACCTGTCTTAGAATTCCAACACCCCGTCTACCTCATCGCAAGTCAAATCCTTTCTGGGCCTAGGGCAATTTTATGGTCAATTCTGAATAATCTCTCCCATGTAACTGCGCCTCTGCACGAGTTAGCAAAACCTACCACTGACTTTGCCTGGTCTAAAGAAGCGGAAGAAAGCTTCGAGACTATCAAGAAAACGACCCATGGCGTACTACGATCCTGTGCTGCCTCTCTACCTCTCCACCGACGCTTCGCCGATTGGACTCGAAGCCGTCTTGTCTCACGTCATCGATGGAGTGGACCGTCCTATCGCGTTTGCTTCGCGTAAACTCTCTGCCGCCGAAAAAATATTGCCAGATGGTTCGGAAAGTTACTGGAATCATTTTTGGGCTCAATCGATTCGAGCGTTACCTCCTGGGTCGTAAGTTCACCATCCGAACCGATCAGAAAGCCGTTGGAGTATATTCTGAACCCCAGGAAAGAGCTTCCCCTAGTTGTCATGGCTCGTCTGTTGCGCTTCGCACTGCGCCTGACAATGTTTAAGCTACGAGATCACTCATGTTAACGGTAGTTTAAACCTCCCACATCCTCCCGACGACGCCATCGGCGACACAGACAAACTTCAATATCTTGCGCTATCCTCCCTCAGCACTGGGGTCCCGAACCTTCAACAGGCCACAACGACATCACTCTTTTAGCAGCTCTGGAGGCTGCCCAATCTGACGATTGGTCGAAGGTGTCGCAAAAGGCTTTCATTGACAACGCCACAACTTCTCAGTAAGGGACAAAATCCAGTTCCGGAGAATACGTGTTGTGGTTCCATCCTCTCTACTTGGCAAGTTCCTAGACGAGCTCCATTTGTCTCATCGAGGCATCGTAAAGATGAAGTCAGTCACTCGTTCCTTAGTCTGTTTGGCCCAATATCAGTGGAGACATTGATATCTCGTCAATGCATGCAACATCTGCCAAAGTGTCGCACCGAGTCCTCCTGCCAAATTTACGTCCTTTGCACCTGCCTCTCCTTGGGAACGCGTTCACATCGATTTTTTGAATATCAAAGGAAGGACTACCTCATTTTACAACAGCCCACACTCTTCAAAAACTGCTCTATTGGTTTTCACGGTTTGGATTCCCGAAGAAAATTCACTCTGACAATGGCCCACAATTTTCAAATCCCGCCTTTAAGTCCAAATTGTCAAAGTGGGTAGTGGAGCTGTCACTATCTCCTCCTTACCATCCTCAATCCAATGGCCGGGCGGAAAGAGCGGTCCGCATTTTTAAGGACCTTATGAAGAAAAACCCTAACATCCCAATCGATGAGCTTCTCTTCTCCTACCGAAGAACGCCGTCGACGTGTGGCAAAACTCCTGCTGAGTTACTCCTTTCTCGTCCTATCCGAACACGTTTGGACGGATTTCTTCCTCCCCAATCCTCGCCGGCGAAAGAGTTTTTCGCTAAAAAAAACGGAACTTCGGTTCTTGGCAACCCAAATCGATCCCTGGAGCTACGGAGCAGCGATTATCAAATACCCTTTGGTCGGTCCGAATCAAGGGAGAACTGAAAACTCGGCACCTAAATCAACCCCGTCCTCGCCGCGTCGTTGATGGGGGGTAATGTAGGGTTTCGTGATGACCTATGGTGCCCCTGCATATTACTACATCATTCTTCTCCTTACTGTTTATTTACGCATATAGTTCTTCCTAAGGCACGGTCCTAATTACATGTACCCCATCTGTATTGAAATAAAGTACACCTTGTTATACCTGAACTATCCGTGAATATCCTGTCTCCTCTTCCCAATCCGACGAGTGCCGGATGCCGCACACAGGGCCGTCCAGGTCGCCATCAATGACGTGGCAAGGAGCATCACCGGTGCAGGAGACAGGACCACATTCGGATCGAAGATCTCCTTAGGACTGCAAAAATTCCCTCCCTCAACGAGATAACCGTCAGGGCTGTGGCAGTAGAGACCTGGAAGTGCTTCCCCTCAACGGGGGATGTGGTGCCAGAAACCCCATTGGCGATCTCGTCTTCCCAACCCCCAAGACCGACAAGGTCTACGACTTCGGTGGCGTGTCCATTAGGCGGCACAGACACATTGCGTCCCCGCAGTGTCTGTGTGGAACATTTTGAGTCCCTGAGGTCGGCCAGGACACTAGCTGCGGCAAAGAGGACGTAGCCAGCCATTGGCCGCAGTACCACCCCAATTTAGGGGATTTATTATTTAGTTTAGTATTTTTAATTTTATACGTTTTTTAGTGTTTATATCTGTGTATGTGTTTATACTCAGGATATTTGTTTTCGAATTTTTTTTTTTTTATATTTATATTATTATAACTAAAACGGACCAGCAATAGCTGATATTTTAATCAAATAAGGATTACACACACACACACTAACCCAACAGTAGTCCAGGGCCTTGGAAGAAACATTTCCTGGGTACGGGCCTCCCTTGGAGATTCTGTGCGATAATGGAAAGTACTTCGGTTCAAAGGGATCTTCTTTTGTGAATGTTAGGGGTCATCTTGACTTTCCGACGGACGCGCATACCACGCCTCCGGAAACGGTGTTGTAGAAAGGACCACAGGCGATAAAAACATGGCCTCCAGAACGAAAAAAAAACAATCCAAAATGTTTTTCTGGTACAATGCTACCCCCGGAGTAAACACAATCGCCCATCATCAGAGAAACTGTTTGGAATTAACACCAGTAATCCTTTCTTGATGCCAATAATCAACCTCACCGGCCCCCCCCCCCATCCCTCCCAACCGAATCAGAAGGAGATCGTACTGTCAGGGAATCTGTCCGGTGAAGCACCTGGAGCGAGGTGCACGTCAAAGTCGGCATCGGGTATCGTACTATTGGATACAATACATTCTTCACTAACACCTGTGCGTCTCGCCTCTCATATATTAATCATTAACACCTGCTTTCTAGTGTTCTGCACAGTAAAAAGAAGAAGGCTCCCTTAATTAGGAGGCAGAATAAACTGGTAGTCTTACATCAACACTGGCGTGTTTCTTAATACATCAATGCGTGCATTAGGACAACACCACAGCAAAGCAGTCCAACATTGGTAGTAGCCGGATCACGGACCTACACCTCAAGCATCATGTTTCTCACACCCGGAATTCACACTGCAAGAACACAACATGAAACTTATACTATACAGGAGGAAATTCATTATTCACTTGAAGAGCATATGGATGGTGAAGTATCTACTAGAGGAATCAAAAAGCAAAAATGCTAAAAGGAAAAGGGAGAAAAGTAGTGACTCTAGAGCAGTGGTCCCCAACCCCCGGGCCGCGGACCGGTGCCGGTCCGCGGGCCATGTGGTACCGGGCCGCACAGAAAGAATAAATAACTTACGTTATTTCCGTTTTATTTATTATCCGAGTCTGAACGATGTTTATTTTGAAAAATGACCGGATGCTCTCTATTACATCCGTCTAATGACTCACGCTTGACGCTTCTCTCGGTCACCTGATACACCTTGTGAGGATTTGTGACTACCCGAAATTACCCAAGGACCACAATTGTAAATGGACTGTATAAACTTACTTTTGAATAAAACGCGAACAGCAGATTTATAGGTGTTAGCAGTATGAAGTATGTATTTCGAGAGGAAGTATATTTGTAAAAATGTAAAAGCGAAATATTGGCACGCGGTGAACGCGTACCGGAAAAACCCCTCCTACTTGAGGTGGGGAAAAACAAACAAGGGTAACTCTTCTCCCTGTGGGAGGGAGTACCCTTTTCCCGAGGAAGGAAAATCCTTATATTACGCGGATGAAAAAACCTCCCTTTGTTCGATACTTGAACAATAGAACCGTCCCGCCTTCTGGAAGAGAGTAGAATGTTCCAGACTAACATTTGGGCGGGAAACTATAAGCATGATGCAATCTTCTTTATAATTACATGCATGTTCGGATATGTGAGGGAGCCAGATTCTAACACACCTGTTACATTTTATACCCACAAGCTAGCAAAATGAGTAAAAAACAAACGTCTTTGGAAAGTTTCTTTACGAAGGGGAAAATGCCCAGGGAGGAGACAGAAGAAGAGCCTACAACTTCCAAGAAAAAGAAAGCTGCATTTAACAGACAATACCACGAGTCCTACTTAAAATATGGATTTATTGCGACAGGTGATTCCCACGCACCAAGCCCGCTCTGCATAATATGCAGCGACCGGCTCTCGAACGAGGCAATGAAGCCTTCAAAACTCCTTCGCCACTTGGAGACCAAGCATCCTGCATTAAAAGACCAGCCTTTGGAGTATTTTGAAAGAAAAAAACTTGAACAAGAAGGACAGAAGCAATTACTGAGGGCCACCACATCAACAAATGCCAGTGCACTGAAAGCATCATACTTGGTGGCTAACCGTATTGCTAAGGCTAAGAAGCCTTTCATTATTGGAGAAGAATTGATCCTGCCCGCCACTAAAGACATTTGCCGTGAACTTCTAGCTGCGGTTAAAAAGATAGCACAGGTGCCTCTTTCGGCCAGCACTGTCACTCGGCGCATTGAGGACATAGCAGAGGACATTGAGAGACAATTGTTGGAGAGGATTAATACATCACCGTGGTACGCACTCCAGGTTGACGAATCTACAGATATTGACAACAAGGCAATATTACTTGTTTATGTGCGATATCTTTATCAGGAGGATGTGCATGAGGATGTGTTATGTGCACTATCACTGCCAACCACAACCACAGGCGCAGAACTATTCAAGTCGCTGGATGATTATATATCAGAAAAACTGAAATGGTCATTTTGTGTCGGCATATGCACAGACGGAGCTGCTGCAATGACCGGACGGCTGTCCGGTTTAAATGCTCGGATTAAGGAGGTTGCACCTGAATGTGAGTCTACGCATTGTGTTATTCACAGGGAAATGCTGGCCAGCCGAAAAATGCCACCGGAACTTAACAGCGTAATGAATGATGTCGTTAAAGTTATTAACCACATCAAAGCACACGCCCTTAACTCGCGCCTGTTCGAGCAGCTTTGTGAGGAGATGGACGCGGAGCACAGACGCCTTCTCTTATACACACAAATAAGATGGCTATCCCGAGGGAGATCGCTGGCCAGAGTGTTCGAACTACGGGAGCCGCTGCAGACATTTCTCTCGGAAAAAAAGTCACCGCTGGCAGCACATTTCAGTGACGAGGAATGGGTCGCAAAACTGGCTTACTTGTGCGACATATTCAACCTGCTCAATGAGCTAAATCTGTCGCTTCAGGGGAAAATGACAACTGTCTTCAAGTTGGCAGATAAAGTAGCTGCATTTAAAGGCAAACTGGATTTGTGGGGACGGCGTGTGAACAGGGGGATTTTTGACATGTTCCAAACATTAGCTGGGATTTTGGAAGAGACGGATCCCGAGCCTTCATTCTCCCAGCTGGTGCACAATCACCTGTCGTTGCTGTTAGAAGAGTTCGAGCGCTACTTCCCAACAACAAAAGACCCACGAACTGACAAGGAATGGATCCGCAACCCATTCCTAAACAAACCAGGTAAAAGCATGTCCTTGCAAGAAGAAGAACAACTGCTGGAGATCGCTAATGACGGTGGCCTTAAAGGCATGTTCGAGACAACCACTCTGCCGGGTTTTGGATTAAAGTAACGGCAGAATACCCCGAGATCTCAACAACAGCACTGAAGACCCTGTTGCCATTTCCGACGACCTATCTTTGTGAAGCGGGGTTTTCTGCAGTCTCGACAACCAAAACTAAATTACGTAATAGACTGGACATAAGCAACACACTTCGGGTGTCATTGTCTCCGATTACCCCGAGATGGGACCGTCTCATTTCAGAGAAACAAGCTCAGGGCTCCCACTGATGCAGCGTTGTGGTAAATTTTATTTTTTACGCACTTTATTTGTTGTGTATCTTATTTTGAAGGCATGTTTAATAGCGACCAGAGTGTTCCGGAGATATTTGTTGTGTATCTTATTTTGAAGGCATGTTTAATAGCGACCGAGTGTTCCGGAGATATTTGTTATCTTATTTTGAAGGCAAGTTTAATAGCGACCGAGTGTTCCGGAGATATTTGTTATCTTATTTTGAAGGCATGTTTAATAGCGACCAGAGTGTTCCGGAGATATTTGTTATCTTATTTTGAAGGCATGTTTAATAGCGACCAGAGTGTTCCGGAGATATTTGTTTTTAACTTATTTTGAAGGCATGTTTAATAGCGACCCGAGTGTTCCGGAGATATTTGTTGTGTCCGGAGCAGAGAGGACGCTACGTATGTTATGTTGTTGGCGCTATGTTGAGGACGCTGCTAATAAAGTTACATACAAGTACACAGTGGATTCACGTTTATTATTATATTGAAAATACCACAGTTTTTATGCCGGTCCGTGAAAATATTGTCTGACATTAAACCGGTCCGTGGTGCAAAAAAGGTTGGGGACCACTGCTCTAGAGGATCAATTGATCCTGCTATCGAGGACGTGCCAAAAAAGTGCCCAAGCATAGATTGGAATCGTGAATCTACAAAAAGAAAAAGAAAAAACATGGCGTGTATGCGGAATTGGCTGACATTCTACTATTATACAAGCCCAAAAATAAATACAATATAAAGGAATAAATTAGTATTAAATTAAAAGTACTACAATCCCTATAAGCATATACACTATGGAATATAATGCTCAAAATAACGATATAAACAACCAACTACTTAATTGGAATGGTCAAATGTACGCAAATAAAACGACATCAATTTATTATGGGGAAATCACTGGACTCAACATGTAGACTTTGTGGAGAAGATGAGGAAACGCCTTACCACTTGATTCACTATTGTGGCTGTACAATGCGGGAAATGACGGAATTGGCGGCGGCCGCTCAAGAAAGAAAACTATCGTTGGAGGACCAATTAATAAAAATATACAACATTTTATGTAAATATAAATTATTTAATAATAAAGCTACTTGCTCTTAGGTAGACCTCTACCGGCTGATACCAGATTAAGTTCTGGTGTGGTGGGGCATATCTAGAGTTAAACAAACAAAACAAACAACCCGGATTCGTCGAAGCTATGAATAAACCCGAGATATTGGGACACGGCATAACCCTCTGAAACATGGTTGGGAGTATTATCATCATTAAATTCCGAACAGCCCACAAAAAGCCCCATCAGACGTACATAAATCACAAAAGGGCCTTATCAATTTCAGTTCCAAGATGCCCAAGAATGTGAAAAAATGGAATATATCACCGGCAATTGATGCCATCAATCAACAAGGCCCCACAATGACATCATACATGTCCACGAATCCTCCAGACAAACAAACAACAACATCGCCAAACCATAAACAATACGCATCAATAAAAATCCACAATCATTCCATGCGTTATCACTGACTCCATGAGCCATTGCATCGCCACACTGCGCCCACAACTCAGTGCCACTCATCATGCCCATAAATCATTGGAACTTACTGCGACCACAATTCACTGGCATACATAGCTCCCACAATTCACTACCACTCATTGCGCCCAGAAATCATTGGCACTCACTGTGCCCACAATCATTAGCACTCACCGCGCCCACAATTCACTGGAAATCATAGCGCCCACAATTCACTGACACTCACCGCGCTCACAACTTAAAATTTGTCGGGAACGCTGCGTTGGAGTTCAACATACCGGCATACGTCTCTTCCCCAACCTCGAGCTCATCTAACCACGTCAAGATGAAGAAATTCAAGCCCTCACAACACAGGTCGAGGGACAGCCGATGACACAGGACCAATGCATTCTAATCGGTCACAGAGACCACCCCACTATCGAATGCAGGACCTTCAGTCGCCTCGACGTGGACAGCAGGAGAGAAGCCGCCGCCAGCCGAGGCGTCTGCTTCATATGCTTTCAGGACGACCATCGCAGCACGGATTGCCCAACAGAAGTTACCTGCGGCAAATGCGGAAAGGGACACCACCATCTCCTACATAAGGACCCCCCCCCCCCCATCAACGTTCCACAGAGTGTCAACAACGTTGCGGCGTCAGTCACCGACGGCAATACTCAAACACTGGAAACAAGAATGGCCCGGAGACATGACTTGGTGGTTCTGGTTCCATCAATTGTTGAAGAAAGCGCTACGGAACGTACAAAACTAATGTCGGATACCGCCACCCGGAGTGTTCTGAAAAGTTTCTTTGTTCTTCGTGTTTATACTGTACGCGTGCGCTCTCAGTGCTACCGCTCTTTCCTTGTATATTTGCTTCTCTCTCTCTTCTCTCTGTCTCTCTCTCTCTCTCTCACTCTTGTGCACCTGTGTACGAAGGAATCAGTGTCTATCTCTCTTCTAAGCGAAGATACCTGTTGGACTTGGCTCTTGAATCTTGGATCTATCGTCACGGATTTCGGGACTGCCAGCAGCCGAGCCGCGATAGGAATAGTCCTTGTTTCATGTTAGGCCAAGCAACGACGTCAACTACTCGGAGGGTCTACGTTCGGGTTCCTTTTTGTCAGTTAAGACAGCCATACTGGAGAGGTTGCGTGAACAATCTTTTGCTACTGTGACGTCACGTTTATTTATTGTTTATATATTATGTTATTATTTACAGACCGTACGTTGATAGGAAATAAATAATTGCAACAAATATCGTCCAGTCAATAGTGTGATTACACAGGTCTGCGACCAAAAAACTGCATAGGATTTTTTTTTACATTTTCTTATTGATTTTGACCTCCCAAAAACAGAAAAAACATTCAAACTATTATATCACATAAGTTTTTATGCATTTTTCAGTATCTATGTTCATTGATAAAAAACCTTTATGATTTTTATTTGATAATGGAGAACAGCGGCGCCGGATTCATTTCAGAAATGGGGGGGGGGCAAAAAGTGATTTTACTCCTTCGTCAATGAGAGGAGAAAAACAACCAGATCTGTTGGGGAGACTAGGAATGTTTTAACATATCGAGACAAGTCAATAACGTACATACATCACTTGAAACAAAGAAAAGCTCTCAGTAAATATACTGATATTCAAGCGAACAGTGCTGTTGTGTGTTAATCATGGCTACAAGAGGTTGTGTTATTTCTCCAAACAGTTTTTGTTACATCTGTGGTGAATTCACAATTAAAAGTCAACAGAGAAATATAAGTGATTTTGTAAGGAAAGTTTATTTTGCCCACTTTAAATTAAACTTGGTGATCAAGATAAACCATGGGCCCCGCATAAGGTATGTAGAAGATGCGAAGAAGATCTTCGTTTGTGGTTTAAGGGAAAGAAGAATGCATTTCGATTTGGAATTCCTATGATATGGCGTGAGCAGAAAAATCACACTACTGACTGCTACTTCTGCTCAGTTGACGTAAAGGGATTCAATTCAAAAAACAAAAGAAGCATAAGTTATCCTAATATTTACTCAGCTATACGTCCAGTGCCCCATAGCTCCGAGTTATCTATCCCACAACCACCTTCCAGTTTGGATGAGTACTCTAGTGAGTTGGAGGACGAAGCCGCGTTACCTCCTCCGGATGAATCAAGCTCAGATTTATCTTTTGACGAAGATGAAAGGCTCAACTATATTCTCAAGGCGAGCTCAATGATTTAGTAAGAGATTTAAGTCTTTCAAAAGATGCAGCCGAACTGTTAGGGTCTAGATTAAAAAATAAAAACCTTTTATCACCTGGCACTTCTTTCTACTGGTATAGACACCGAGAAAAAGAATTTACCAAGTTTTTCACAAAAGAAGGAAATTTAGTTTTTTGCAACAATGTGGAAGAACTCATACATCGCTTTAATATTAAGTATGACTCATCGGAATGGCGCCTATTCATTGACTCATCTAAGACTAGCCTTAAAGCAGTATTATTGCACAATGGAAATAAATTTGCCTCGATTCCGACTGGACATTCTGTGAATATGAAAGACGATTATAACGATTTGGCCATTATCCTGGAAAAAATCAAGTATCAAGACCATCAATGGATGATTTGTGGGGACTTCAAATACTGACAGTGCTTTTGGGTCAACAGGCAGGCTATACCAATACCCATGCTTCTTATGCTTGTGGGATAGTAGAGCCAGAGAACAGCATTGAAAAAAAGTGATTGGCCATCCCGAAAAACTTAAAACCTGGAGAGAAAAATCTTATGAACACTACCTTGGTAAGCGAGAAACTGAAGATGAAAATCGAAAAGGACTCGTCAAAGTATGAAGGAAAAGAAGAGGTTTCAAAGAAGAACATGAATAAGTATATGTATCAAAAAAATGATTAGTTTGCTTTGAAAAAATAATGGTTAAAAAAACTTTAAATAAAGGAGTGCTCTAACTAATTTTTTGTGTTTGAATTTGCAAAAAATCCTTATGTGATAGGAAAAATGGTCATCATTTTTGAAATCAGCCTACTTTACAAACATATATTCAGTAAAAATATCTCATGCAGTTGGCAATTTTTTTTTTCGCAGACCTGTGTTATCTATCTGAAACGATCAATCCTCCTTCTAGACTCCCAGGGACGTTAAGATCTGCTCAGAACAGCGTCGTTTGGAGAAGAAATCTGTTCCAGACCAGAGGTGGGAAGAAACTCAATCCAAAGCTCAAGAAGAGAATAATACCACTTTGACAGTGCTTCCACCAAAAAGAAGTATCATCAAGTTCAATACAAAGGGACTCATTAACAAGTTCAGAGGAGAGCCAAACGATGAAGACGTCCTCCTGTAATTTTCAAATTGGAAAACTTAGTGGAATAATCTTGTGGAGGATATGAAAGAGATGCCAAGCTTCACTGAGACCATCCTATTTCAAAATTTAAAGAATGTCTTGACGGTCCGGCTCTATCATTGGTGTCTGTTTTCGCCACTTCGTCTCCGTCCGCCTACACAGAGGCCATGAAATGTCTTGTGAAGTCCTATGAAGACCCAATTAAATGGCCAATTCTTACTTCAAAAGGCTACGTATCCCAATCAAGATAAAGCAGCAATGGCAGACTCTATACTCCAATCATCTCAAGCCCTCAAAGTTCTTAAGGACAATTTTATCGAACAAAAGGTAGACATGTTCAAGTTTGCTCTATTGCACGCATTCCTTGGAGACATACCTCTCAACATGCGAGCCGATTGGGAAGGTCATAAGTACAAATATAAACAGGATTACTTACAAGAAGTTGAGAGAAATGTTCAGACAAATCAACCAATGTCTCATGGACCGCTGGTAGAGTGGAGAATCTAAACTCATTCATCACCTGGCATCGTATTTACTAGGCACGGATTCCCATTGTGAAGAGAGCAGTTCAACCATCAACCAACGTGTTTGCAGTATCAGAAAACCCAAAGGAACCAATGTACCATCTCTGTCTAAAGGGGCACCTCACGATTAAGTAGATGTCCTAAAGCCCTGTCAATGTCGTATGGAGATCTTAAGAGCCTGTGCAGAAGTCAAAAAGTGTGTTATATGTACCACAGACCTTACTCGAATGGGCATACATGCATCGTAAGGTGCAATCTGTGCCGTACAAGGAATATAAGGCAAGCCACTCTCCCCTGACATGCCCCAAAAACCGATTCCGGACAAAACCTCTGAACTTCAAACCCGTCACCAACAAGAGGAAGATCAATAATGATGATGAAAAGACTTTGCGAAGATCGCCAAATTATTGGGCGAACTGATATCTACATCAATCACATCTGCTTTAAGTCACTCTAAAAAGGCTGGTGAAAAGAAATCTAATAAAAATAGTTTGTATTATATAAAGAGAATCAAATAAATAAAAAACAGAAATTAACCAGTGTGTTGATATTATTGAATGCCAGAAAGGGGTTCAGGATCAAGATCAAAGCACTGTGCTATCCATGGTCCTGCCGCACATTCGACAAACGAGTGTCGGATAGTGAAGGAACAGTGGGCTACGTATCAACGAAGCAGTCAACAGCAGAAGTCGAGAAGTGAGCAACACTCTTCCCAGACAGCAAGATGTTTCAACTGCAATTTTGATGTTTATTAGCTTATTTTTGACATCATCAGCAAATAAATAGGTATAGACCACCCAATACAGACACTACGCATGCTACACGCAGCCCGACCACATTTTGGACATATAGCCTAAGCACAAAGAATGATGAGAGACTACCACAACAAAAAACTACAAAAAAAACTCTTCAAGATTGGAGACATCGGCATGCAACACAAAGAACACCACGAGCGATCATATGTATCCCCGAAACTTGAATCAATCTGCTCAGGTCCATACATGGTAATATCAACCCAAAAAGACCTAAATAAATTTACAATCCAACTTCACCCACCTACCAAGCCATCAAAATAAACACTTGCCAATTAAAGCATTTACATGCACGTCCGAGGACAATATACCATATAACGCTAGCAACAGTGAAAACAGTTATATTCCAAGGATACAGAGACGAGAAGGTCTACGACGCCTAACCCTGACACAACACCTAGAAGTTTGGAAATCAATGAACAACTACAACTAGGAACATCTAATCCGATCTCTAGAAAAAGCACCAATGAACATGTCCAATTGACCAATAACTACTAAAACATTTTTTCAGGACCAATCATAACTAAATGTATATACGTATAATTCCCTTTTTACCTAGATATAAAATCCACAATGATTGCAAAAATCATTCTCTTTGCTATACTGACGACAGCGCGCACAATGGGCAATGAACAATTTACGAATATAGACGACAACAATCCCGGCATCTTCACATCGAACAAGCATGGATATCTCTTATGCTAACATCAAACTTTCCATACAACTCTACGAAAACAATTTAATGGAGAAAGTCGAGGATCTCTTACTCAACACAGCCTACCTCGACGAACGATTCAGCGAAACAATCAAAACAAAGCACATAGAACCCTGGAACGCAGAATAATGCCGCTGAGACCCTCAACAAATTGACAGAAGAAAAAAAAAGAAGAGTAACCACTATTATAACCCTTACAATTCTATTTACTATGTCCACAGCTGCTTTAATAATGGCCGAACGCAATCGAAGGAACACAAAATTCTCAACGACGATATGGTTGAAATCCAAACCCTACTCTTCAAGCTATCGACAGTCTCGATACAAACGACAATTCCTACCTCGTCAACATGTTCCAAGACACAATCACAACGTTCAATATCGACTAATCCAGATGGTCCTGGGCCTCATAGAAATAGTAGCTGCACTAGAACAAGAGGCCGACAGGATAGAGGACATAGTAAACACCGTACTCGGCAATCGACTCCACCAGGGGTCCTCTCTCACAAGAAACAAGCCGAACTATGGACAACAATCAAGGGTGTACTCTCGGAATCTCCGATGTCAGCGACATATTCAGAACGGATTTTGACGCATTACACAATTCACTTTATCATCCGAATGCCCATCTACCAACCCGAGAGAGTGATGAAATTATACTGCTACTGGCCCATCCCTATCAAAATCGACAACGAATACACACTCATCACAGAAGAAACATAATACCTAGCCACAATTATAGACGAAACCAGGATATACTACCAAACATTCGGAGATCAACAGATGAGTTCATGTATTGACAATTCTGGCATTATATTTTGCTTTCAGAACAACATCCAATTCAAATACCCGACGGTTCCCCACTGTCTCATGAGCCCGTGGACTTCTAATAGTAGCTCCACCTTCACTCATTGTCATCTTCAACAAGCCACCTCAGAAATAACTATCCAAATCTCTGACACCCAATTCGTGCACTTCCTTCCTCACAAAGAAACCTCCTTATTATCATGCAGAAACGGATCAACCTTCCACAAAACATATGTGGGCAATCGAAAGATACATCTGGACAATATTTGCACATTTCATAATACGCCTCGCGGATTTCCAGGAAATCAGCTCAACATTCGCAAGTCAGGAACGTCAACCAACGCTAAATATTCCCCAAATCGAAAGAATGTTAACAGCAACCACGACGAACATTACAAAAGCGGCGGCCATACCCAAGGATATTGCAAAAAAAAACTATTACACCGCCCAAACATCCGCCTCCTACCCAAAGCCAACAATGACATCGGGAAGTATTTTAAATTTAATGCCTCATACCTTCATATTTTCAGCCACCCACGGTTCTATACTACCATGTCATAACCACCTTCAGCTCCCTACTCATAACCGTCTCCATAACAACCGCTTAACATGATGTGACACTATCCGACGTCAGTAACATATTCAGAACAGATTGTGACGCATTCTACGACGACAAGTCACGCACAATTCATTTCATCATCCGAATACCCGTCTACAAACCCGAGGAGTGATTAAATAATACAGCTTCTGGCCCATCCCTAAAATTGACAACGAATACACATTCATCACAGCGAAACACAATACTTGGCCACAAGAATAGACGAAACCGGAATTTACTAGCAAACATTTGGAGATCAAAAATGAGATCAAGTAACAAGATATACTATACCACGACAGATTCGGTAACTGCACCCACAAGTGTCTTCTACCCTGACATTACCGGACTTCAAAGAATTTGAACAATAGTGGCGAACAATGAATCCAGAACTGTTTGCCGAATCTTGAGGACTGCAGGGATCTTTTAGCGTTCCTTTCGATAACTTCATGGACCTGGCAACCTCACTTTCTTTCAACCTGTAGTATCCATTCAATGCCTCAAGCAGCCGCCCCAAGTCGGATAAGAAACACTTATGCTTCTACCATCGCCGTTTCGGAGCCAAAGCTCAGAAGTGCCTCACGCCAGAAATTTGCAAACCTCTTATGGCTACAAAAACGCAATTGCCACCGGCCTACAATAACCCAATTGCCGGTAGCCAACATAAGCAATATTGGAGCAGCAAACCATGCACCGGGTTCGAATTTACGCTACATTGCTGAAAGAAACAGGAAAGCGTTTTCTCATTGTTTGTGGCGCGGACTTGTCCATCAACGACGTAAGGATATTTCCCCAACCTCCGTAATAAACTCTGTCCGGACTCAGTCAACCTTTGCAAAATGGGGAGCTGAAACTATGTTTAACATAATGACCGATTTGGCTACTGTATTTTCTTGGTTGAGATTGTTGAGGACTTGAGATAAAAGATAAAAGTGTCAGGCTTCTCTGAGATGTTTGTATAACGAAGAATTTCAACACCAAAGAAACTTTGAAAGCCTAAAACATCTCGTGGAAATCGTTCTCGTCCTTTCAGCCAAGAATAAAGTAGACGTACTGATCAGGGCACCCAAGAATAGGAAAAATTTAGGAAAAATGAATATATGCAATTGAGCGAATAGTATTGCACCAGATGAATAAGGGAAATCATGCATGAATCAAAGGTATTATTGAGGGAGAGTAATTCCCCGAATAGCCCTCTTCCACGATGCGTAAGGTGCATTATGTACTAGACTTCAGACAATTCAACAAGTGTTTTCCCGTTCAAGATTCAAAGCGTACTTATGTGGAGAAATTAAGAAAGTGGAGACGATGGCCCCCAAATGTCTTCTCCTCGATCTAAAGGACATGTTTATGCAAATTCGAATGAGCAATCTTGCAGTGAGTTTTTGAAAAGTGATAATGGATGGCAAATCCATCGGTCTTGATCTCAATGCTCGACCGGGTCATCAAAAATTGGAAGGAGAGAATATTTAGAAAAACCTTACGGTTCTCTCCTGACTATTGTAATTTGTGAATTCGGCGATGGTCATCTTGGATTGAGGAAGGTTCCAGATTTTCATATGTCAGAAGCTACCTTCTTACAGGTTCCGTAGAGAACGTCCAATTCCCTGTAGGCAGATTCCCTACACATGCAGAATCAGCCCCAGTAACTGCTGTGAGTTACTTATTTTTATTTAGATGGTATCGGAGCCAGGGATCTTAAGAAAGGTCGCATATCCTAGAAATGAATTGGGAGTATAGTTAATACGACAATAATTTGAAGGACCATAAGAGAGCATTCAAAATATTGTAAGGACTTCAGTTAAAGGATTTCATCAAGATAAATGCAGAAACACGGACCAACGTGATAAACAAATGATCATCATGAAGAAGGCGGAATTAGTCGAAGATATTGGGAATAATCTTACCTTATAGACTACAATAGAGTCAAGCTTATAGGATCGGTAGTGGTATTACAACTTGGTTTGGTTTTTTGGAAAGTATAGAATAAAAGTGAGAAGCAATGTTGAAGGATGCCATGACTTCCCTGCCTCCGATTTGGATCCAAAGAGAGATGCGACATTTCAGTCGTGTAGTCTACTTTCAACTGTCTTTCTTCATGTCAAATAACACTTATATTTATTGAAATTGTATAGTAATAAAATTATAGCATTCGAGGGGAAAGAGCGGGAAATAATTTGTAGCTGCGCATTTATGCTTTTATAGCATTTTGGAAGGGAGAGCACAACGTAACTTACTAGCCACCTGAGGACTTAGTCAACGTCCCCTAAGATGATAGGTATTAGAAAAAGTAGTGTTTTTTAAACGTGATTAGTTTAATATAATCAGCTGGTATTATGCAAAAAAATATCACATCATTCTTGACCATAGAGATATAAAGATATAGGGAGCTGATTCCTTCAATAGCAAAGAAGCATCGTTCAGCTGATCTGTGGTGTCCACTATAAACAAAGTATATATACTACGTCATCGTAAGCTGATCATAGGGATAGAATCTATCTCTATGATCAGCTTACGATGAAGTAGTACAAATTACTTGTTTATAGTGGATACACAGAGACAATAGAACGCTATTTCTCTGCTATTGAAGGAATCAGCTCTCTATTCTTTATATCTCTATGCTCTGGCTATTGAGGAGTGAATATTATCGGAGATATAATAACAATATCTATAAAATACTATTTGTCTCTTCGTCATTGGCTTACATCCAATGACGTCATTGTCAAATCCTTTGAATGGACACCTCCTATTCCACCTATTAGCATCATGCCCCACCTCCAGGACCGGGAATCATTCGTGATATCACCTGCAGCCAAAAGATACTTTAAAAATAAA
>CP045910.1:5410552-5423605 GCA_013387185.1 Caligus rogercresseyi
GTTGGATTCGGTACCCCCCGATTCGGTAGATTTATTATATATCTACCGAATATCGCTCGGTGTGGTAGATAAGAAAAAAAGAGAAATTTTATTTATGTATCTGCTCTTTAACTTCTTCATATGCATTTATATCGCGACAATTTATAACAAAAGACAATTAAGTACATAATTTTTTTTAATTTTTTTTAGAGATTTATTGAATTTAATACATGTTATTTTTATATAATAATATATATATATATCAATCAAATTTTGAAAGAAGGAAGGCAATAGCAAACAAATTATTTCATAAACTGTCTGTGTTATACCGTTTTCCTATATTGAATGCACTTTCAGCGCCGGAGTTGTTGATTTCTTTGCAAAGTACAACTTCTTCACACCAGGTAACAACCGCTTCCAGTTCCAAATACCGGTTTACATTTTGTAGTCGCAGCTGATATATATATATATATATATATATTAGGGCTGTTCTTATTTTTGAAATGTTAGCAACATTGTGGATTTTCTGTTTCTTCGTGATAAAAGAAGACGACATACAAAGTTTGAACAAAACGGTCAACATTACGAGGTCGCTCAAAGAGGTCAAAGTTTTAAAAATTTAGTAAAAAATATAGTTCCGCAAATTTCTTGAAAATGGTGGGCGTTACAGACTTCAATAATCATTATTAATTTAAGGAATCTAATTTACTACCAGATGTATTGTTAGGTTTTTTACTTTTAGTATAGTTTTTTGTAAAAACAAAGAAAAAATGGTGTGCGTAATGTTAGCATATTTCATAGCTTTTTTGTATCAATTAACTTCACTCGCCTGTAGAAGATGACTTGTTCGCTTCAGAGTAAACTAGTAATTTACAACCATACTACCTTTGGGATCCTGGTTTCCCGAAAAGTGTATGGAAATCAATGGATGTAAAGTTGAAGAGGCTATTAATGTTCTGGGGATACAATGGAAGAACAGGTGCTTCGCGAAATAATTGGACAAAGTTGAATATAACTATTTATAAACAGATACGTCAGTGGAGAAATTTTGCTCTACAAACCCGTATTGATCTATATAATTGTCGTATAGTTCCTCTTGTTTTATATAAAGCAACCTCTTTGCCGTCTTTAGCTGAGTCTGCATTAGCTGAGGAAGATGCGTGGCTTCACTCCCTCTTCCACAAAAGCTATATTCCTTCTTTGAAGCGTCCAAAGACAGGATTGGCGGCGGATTGTGCCAGTTGGGATTTATAACTCCAAAATATTATAAAAAGATTGTAGGGGAGTTAGGAGTTTTTCCTGACAAAGAATGGCGACTTTTATATACTTCTTCAGAGTACTATTCTTGGCTACACTTAGGTACCCCCTTAACTAATAAAGTTTTGGAAAAATTTCACCCTTTCTTGCGTCGATGCAAAAAATTATATGGCATGCTACCCCGGAATATTTATCAGACTCTTCGATTGATATTATTCACAAAAACAGGGGTGTCCGACCTTTTATTAATAGATTTGGTGATCCCTCTTCCTTAGAAAAAACAGCTCTTTTGAATGGAATTATTACAATCCACGACGTGGAGGCAGCTTCCATTTTCGCGGAAGGTAGATTTAGGTTTCCTCTTCAGAGGTCTGTCAAAACCATGTGCCCTACAATGCCGTGGTTTTTAAATTGAATCTTGACAGGCAGAAGTTTTATGAAGAAAAAGAAATAATAAGTAGGTTTTTAAGCATTTTTAGTCTTCCTTCCTCATGGAAAAAAAGAATTTCGTGTTCGACCTGGAGTATTGCTGATGGGTCCAAATTTACAGCTCAATTTCAAATCTCGACTGGGCTCATTAAATTTTTTTATCCTTGCAATAATTGTGGCACTCTATACAATAATATAATACACGCTTTTGTAGATTGTCATTTATTAAGGACTGTGAGGTATTTTATTCAATTAAATGTCTTTCCGCAAGAAGATATCGACTCCAATATCATTAAGGCATCGATCTTGTTTGGACCCTTCAGGCGAAAACAGAAGCTGGCATCTCATCATAAGGCAATTGAATATTCGCTGTTAAGCATAAAATCTTTAATAGCAAAGAAATTGACAAATCATTCGTATATAAAAATTGAAGACCTCAGAGCTATAATGATTGGGACAGCTGCTCGGTATTGCGCTATGGCAATTAAAATTCCAAGCGTCTCTGCATCTTCGTGGACATGTGCTGGTGACCTAATAAGGTTCATTCCCTCCAATTCCCTCCAATACCTCAATATCATCAAATCTACCATACGTAGACACCGCCGTTACAGATTGAATAGAGATTAAGTTTGTTTTGTTTTTTAGGTGCATATTATATATTTAGGTTTTTTTTTCTTTAGACAGTAATTTTGAATTACAATGTTCATTTATGTTTTTGTTTTAACGTAACTGTCTTTAGATTTTTATATTTATATATTTGTTTACTATGTTATTGTGTATTTCACTATATTTTTTTTAGAATAATAAATAATATTTTAACCCCAAAAAAAAAATATAGTAATTTTAAGTTTAGTAAACCTTTAGATGATAGATCCAAAAATGACCTTGGTTGCATTTTATCAATTCAAATTCAGTACAATCTGAGTTTACATCATATGATTCAGAGCCTGTATTGACCTATAAGAAATAGATTATTAAAAAAATGAATAATAATGTGTTTCTTAGATTTGCGTCAAGGTATCTTCTCAATATTTTTACTTTGTCTCTGATATGCGTCATTTTGTACGCGAGATATGTTTTTTTAAATGTACATATAACTCTCTACTTATTAAATTGACACGATTTAGTATACCAAAATATTAAAGCTGTGTACCAAGCTTTCATTTGATATGTTTGGTGCTCTAAAAATCGCTATACTTTAAGAGAAATAAGCAAATACATTTTTGCATGTACTCTCCCAAAAATGATCTTTTGATATGAGAATATACAATTACCGCATGGTAACCACTGTTACCTGGATAGAAAGAAAAAAGAAAAAAGAGAAGCGAGGGAGTATTTTGCCCAAGGAGAATATAAAGAAGGTGAGGGAACAAGGAAACTTTTCGTTGTGTTTTTTTCTTCTTTTTATAGGACTTATGACGTCAATGTTGAAAACCTATGCTTATTTATTATTATATTTACGAAATCAATTTCTCAAAGGAATTGCTTTGTTGTGGAGTGATGTGTGAGTGCCCAGAACAGCCTCAAGTCAATTGTACTGTTCAAGAAAAGTCCATGAAACCGACTGTGACTCGTAAGCTTGGATAACGGTGAATGGAGCCCATGGAGTGCACATCCTCCGTCGAAGTGGAGGTCATGGGAATATATAGCTACTCTTCCCATGTCAAAGAGGGGATCTACGTCTGTAACATGCAGACAGAGTCCATCTTCTCCGTTACTTGGAAGATATATATTCTCATAGAGGATGAGGAGTTGAGAGAAAAGAACCTCCAAACCATGATTCAGGCTTTCCCTAACTAGAACTGGAATGAAAGGACGAATTATGGGTGTTTATCAACCATGAAAAATAAAATACAAAGAGGAATGCTAGGAAAACAGTATTTATGGGCCTTAAGAGTTCATACACAATGAACGTGAACAACAACCATTCAATGTCTTCTATTGAAGGATGATAACCCACAAACATAAAATATAGATAACAAAATGTGGTGGAAATTTTAAGAAAATCTTTGATAGAGGTAGTAATATTCTTTAAATCTTTATCTATGAACTAAATAAAATATTTTTTACTTTTGCAGGCACTTAAATGATAACTACGCATTTCATCGATATGGACTTCATCAGTGGCGTTCCTGATAACCCTGGGCCCCACCTGAAAGGAGAAAACTCGGGACTTTTCACCACAGTGATGGAGCTCCCTCTATGCTCGCCCTCCCTACGTATTGCATCGCTCCAGAAGGCCCCTGAACTTCACTTACCTCTACATTGATACACGCCTGTGTGAACAGACACATCTAACAGCTTCATTTATTCTAAAAATGTCTTGCTGACTTTCTGCATATTTATTTTCTTAAGATATGTCGTTTTATTCGTTATGAAGGGTTTACTAACTTCCTGCTTCCATATTTTGTAATATTAAAAATATATTATCACTTTTGTTTAAAGTGCCCTCACTTAGAAAATAGCCTTCCTTCACAATCCAGCTCCATCCCCTGGAAACAAATTTGTTGATTCTTCGTGCCCCACCTATTTTGTCCCCCCCCCCCTTGATATTGTAGTCTGGCTATGGGTCTGCACATAAATATTTATTGGCATATTACCACGAACTAGACCAGAACTGTAACAGAGTTGTTATGTATCCAAATATCTAAACTACAGGATAATATTAAATTAGTTACGTAAACAGATGAGTTATGTCTTGGCAATCCGCAATATTTTATTATGGAAACTGCACAAACACGCACTGTACCTTTAGGCATTTTTCAATAATTGATAGCAATGAAAGGTTCCTTTAAATAATTCCTTTTTAAATGAATGAATAATATTATACATATTTCAACAATGACGTCATACAACAGCTGAGTCAACTACGCCAACCTGCCTGCGTTAGAGAGTTCGTTGTTCACACACCTTTATATATTCTCCTTGATTTTGCCTCACTTCTCTCGCATCTCTTTTTTCCTTTATTAGGGCTGTTCTTATTTTTCAAATGTTTGATTTTCTGTTTCTTGGTGATAAAAGAAGACGACATACAAAGTTTGAACAAAATCGGTCAACATTACGAGGTCGCTCAACGAGGCGAGGGAGTATTTTGCCTCACTTCTCTCGCATCTCTTTTTTTCTTAAACATTTGAAAAAGAAGAACAACCCCCTATATATATATATTATAATATATATATATATATATATATAATATATATATTATATATATATATATATATATTCATTCACAAAAGCAGGATCACCTCTGATATAGACTTCCAATTGTATGATAAGACAAAAAATTTGTAGACATAATTGGTATGGGATAAAAATACAGCAGTTGGTATCATGCTTCAAAGTATCACTTTACTCACGGCTGTTGAGGAGTGAACATCAGTTCAGAGAAAAGCAACTCATACTTAAGAATACTCATTTTATTTTCTTCGGTGGATCTTGATCCATGAAGAAAATCCTTTGTATACAATACTCCAATATCAAATATTAATATTACTAAAACAACCACACATACTAAGGAAAAATGATCACCAATCATAAAAGCAATGTAGATAGAATTCTTATATAGAGATCTCAAAATTATATGGCAATTTTGAAGATAAAAAATACCTTTTACTTAAAGCCATTTACATCATTGTTTTTGCGAGCATACATGGTTTTTAATACTTTATAACAGAGGAGTTATCTATATTCGCTAAATATATAGAAATACCATTGTCAGTCATCTTTCGATATACTACCATATCTAAAAAAATAACTCCCTGGCTGGCTTCGTTTGTATTGCCCATAAAAGGCGAGGGCTTAGCGCATCTTCGTCAATGTTTATTAAATTTTAGATTTACCCCAACATTCATGATGAGTACTCGAAGGAGATGTGGCATGATGATTGTAAAAACGGAGCTCCCGGCAGTCACTATGCCGTTCACCAAGCCGATGTGTCGATGGAAATAATGGGCTAATATGGCAAGAGAAGCGTGTATAAAATGGAGGATCCAATGCCGAATAAGAGAAATGTGAAGTAGAGGGCCTCCAACTGAAAGACAAAAAAATTAAAGTGAAAAAGTGTAGAATTCAATACTGAATAGATATATATATATATATATATATTCCTCGGATATATATATATATATATATATATATATATATATATATATATATATATATATCCATAGAAGAAATCTACCGCCGATACACTTGATCTACTCAATGTCGATCAGTTGGCCCAGTTATAAAGGATATAAATTGTCACATTAGTTAATGATGATTATTTGTTGCCAATATCATTATTTTTGCCCATTTGAATAGAGAGAATTGCAGTATCTGTGTAGATATGAATAAGCAATCTAGCGTGTAAATTAGTCTATCGAACCAAATATCTTTAATTGAACTGTGGGCAATACATATATATTCCGTTCATCAATTAAAACTCTAGGCAAATCATTATTTAAATGCATATCAAAAAATAAACTTACGTGATAGTACATAAGAGACGTGAGAATCATTCCGAGGATAGCAATTACACCTCCCAGGAGTGCGCTCTTTTGAATACCGAGTTTATCAGTGAGGATCCCGGATAACGGCGAGCAAAAAAATGTGGCCCCAATGGCCAGGGATCCCACGAGTGAGACTTTACTCGAAACATCAGGAACATCGTGAAAGACATGCTTAAGCTCAACAAAAAGAATCCCGAAGGAATTGATGGTTCCGAAGATGATCCCATTGACTAGAAAGCTCGCCACCACCACAATCCATCCTCGTACTCCCCCTCGGGAGCAATGTGGGATATTCGTCGCGGATTCAGTGTCGTGAAATCACTGGGGCTCTCACCGCCGGCGGCCTCCTTGGGATTCATGGGCGCGACTTCGTATGAAGATAATTTGTCCTTCTTATCCACCAGACTGCTATTACTTCCAGTGGTTAGTGTCATCTTGAACTGAGACTAGTGACTAGAAAAAGAAGAAAGCATTATTAATCATAAGGATGTCAAACAGGGATAATTTATTAATATAAAAACAGTTTTTTTTTCCGGTTATAAAATTCTTTATTATGTTATCTAAAAATGAGTAAATAAAATACAACACAGTAAAAAAAAATATTTTAGACAGTTGTGCTTTAGAAAAAAACATAATTAAACATTATAGAACAAAATTACTATCTAAAAATTGTAACCTTATATAAAATGCAAAAATTATTTTTTCTGTAACAAGTGACGATGACTTTTTAAGGTCCTCTTTAAAGCCTTCAAGTGTTCTGCTGCCATTGATGGCACATAACGAATTAGGTCTCCAGCCCACTCCCACTAAGAAGATCCTGCGTTGGAACTCTTAGAGAAAGAGCCGAATAACGTGCCGCTGCCCAATAATGATTGAGCGTAGGTTGTCGACCTTAAGTAGGAGTTCGCCGCGATTTGTTTTGCAATTAATGATTTAATATTACTTAAAGCAAAAACAGTTGATACTTTAAAATACGTATGGTTAACTTTTTCCTAAGTCACCAAAAATAAAATACAGAAACGTTAAAATGTTGCTCACACTCTTCATAAAATGGACAAATGCTCACAGTAATATATGTATATTTTATCTTGAATACAGATAGGCTCATATTTATTACAGTAATAGCTTATTGGTATTTAACAGTTGTATCATTATGGTTTATCGAAAATTGGAAATGTTCATACTGTTAACTTAATAGTGTATCGGGCATAAGAGTATTGCAACTAAATGATCTCTGCCATCAGATCAAGTTGTTATGGATTATCTTCTTGACAGTCATGTAGCTATCTAGACAAAGTTTGTATGTAAGATTGAGTTACTTGTGAGCATATGTCTTTTTTACATTAAGGCTGTGAGCATATGTCGTTTTTTGCCTAAATGGTTCGATAGAATTGCATCCGATAGGATTTAACCCTTATATTGTGTTAGAAAGCTGTTTACACCTGTGGTGTTTGCGGGTCAATTTTGACCCGTGATTTGAAAATGCTTTAAAATGCTTAAAATCACCAGTTTTCTTCCAATATTGTTTTTCAAGTCATTGTTGGCTTAGTATACATTCATATAAATGGAACCAGTGTGAGAAATTTCTTTAGTTGGCTCCACAGACACAGCGTTTTAAAATGTACCACTCGTTTTTGAATGTGTGTGTACCTGAATGCGCTTTCTATATGTGTCTGTCTGTGCATGTGAAAGAAGCCTGTGTGTGGTGTGTGTGGGCCATAACTGGGCATATTGGGCCACAATTGATCCTCAGAGCAACCCATAGCTTTTAGGTGATGCATAAAACAGCCAGTATTCTCTGCCGGGTCATTTTTGACCCGTAACACCACAGATGTAACTTTTTTTTGGAGACCTTTATAATTTACTAAAATAGTGAAAAATGATATTTCTGCATTCAATCGGGTGTGTCTGAGGATTAGATGAAGCTTCGTTCCAGAGCAAAAAAGCAAATGGTAATTTTTACACATTCAAACTAGAAAACGGGTCGATTTTGACCCGAACACAATAGAAGGGATAAATAAGTATTATAGCATTAAAATTAGTCTATCAAACCTAGGATCCTATCAATGAGGTAGACCAAAAATGACTATCCCCTCTCGGGAGGATTCGAGCCTGCGCCCCCAACATTGAGAGTTGAACACGCCTTAATGCACACGGCTATCGCACCCCTTCAAATTATTTTCTTAATAAAACTGTGTCTTGCATAAAGAGGTTTGAAGCAATCTATTGCTGAGTAGCGTCGTTATTTGTTAGTGTCTCCATATAGAGACAAAAAGAACTAATGAGGCAGCATTGACTCATGGGGAGAAGGGGGTTCCAAAGCAATATAAATTGTAGCCCTGAATATTGTCAAAATGTATTCTGATCTCCTTTGTTGGGAAGGACAGCAACACTCATAAAGACTTGAGACTATAGCGCTCCATATGTTGTTTTATATTAAAGTTGTGAGCATATGTCTTTTTGTATTAAGGTTGTTAACATATATATATATATATATATACTTTGTGTACTTATGATAATAAGGACGAATTATTATATAAAGTCGATACTTTCTGCCAAGGCAATTTTTCAAAGCTTACGTTCAATTATAAACTTTTAAATATCATTTTGTTCACATTTTATTGACAGGCAATATTTAGATTAAAATATTCAACAATTGAGCTAAAAAGTCTCCTCATTCAAACATTGGTTGAATAAGCTTCAACAATAACATAAGTGAGATCTGATGCCAAAGCTGGAGTTTGGTAGCTCTGTGCGCCAGCAAGTTCAACGTATAGGGCGCAAGTGGTTTGACTTTCTCCCGAGATGGGAATGAATAATACTGATCCTGAGGAATTTTAATGTATGTTTTAAAACAAAAGCCATGGGCCACATCTCGAAAGTTTCGTTGATGAATCGATTGATTTCTAGGCCAGAGTGTCAAACTTTGCAACGAGAGAGATTGTATACCCCTCCATAAAGCCTCTCGTTATTTATGAACCTCTAAAAACTATTGAACTGCCTCTGTATAATCCAATTGATGGATTGGATCCTTATTAAATAAGTACTCACATCAGAGGCTTATATTTATTAGGGATCATAGAGATATAAAGATATAGAGAGCTGATTCCCTTCAATAGTAGAGAAACCTTGTCGCTCAGCTTTATTCTGTGTGTCCAGTATAAACAAAGTAATTATTACTACGTCATCGTAAACTGATCATAGAGATATAATCTATCTCTATGATCAGCTTACGATGACGTAGGTCAACTTACTTTGTTTATATTGGACACAAAAATACAGATGAAGGGAATAAACTCTCTATATATTTTTATCTCTATGTTAAGGATAGGAACAAAGTTGTTCTCACAATCTTACCGATAAAATTTATTTTTTTCGCTTGGTAACACTGTTTACTATATTTGCCTATGTCTGAGTGTTAAAGTGATGATCCAGTTATCGGTATCAAACACAATATACATTCCTTTTACCTTAAATATGAACAGATACTTTATTCAATTAATATTAATAGGTGTAGCAGAAGCAGTCCATTCAAAGTAGGATCGCCAATGACGTCATGAATGTGGCCAATGACGAAGAGACAATTAGTATTTTGAAGGATGAGCTTCTTCTCTCTGAATTGTTAATGCTCACTCCTCAACAGCTGACGCGAGGGGTGAAGTGAATTGTTATTGCAACTCTATTTTGTATATATTCACACTCTTTTTTCTCTTAACCAATCACGTTTCAAAAACCTTTGTATCAAAATGCTTATTCTCACAGATGCAGCTCCATGGTAGCATATAGGCAATTTGAATACAAGAAGGACACCTTAGTACAGATTTAGATAAGCTATCAAAGAAATTAACTTTTTATATAAACACTTCACTCCTAGATCTAATGGGCAGTATGCTCACTTGATTTATTTATTTATATTTCTTCTAGGAAAGAAATCAACGATTTATTTTGGAATATAATAATGAATAGCTTTACCAGAAAATCCCCCAATTTGATCCCAGATACAAGCATTAAGACGTGGGGGTTTCTAAAGTCTCTTAGGAAACCTTCCTAATTGATATCCAGAGATACATACATGCTTTCTAAGCAACATTTTTCTTCCTATTTTTGACAACATAAGTAGGTACAACCTCACAACAACAATACAAGAGGCGCGAAAATCTTTATTTATGTCCTTCATTGCTAATCGATAGACCATGGCCTGATGTGCACTTATAGTTTCTCACTCAGGTATATAGACGATCAACTGCATCTTATATTTATTTAAGTTATTTCTTTCCGAGTGATTTTGCCTTCACCGATTTGTATTTATTATTTTTTTAGGAAATGTATTATTACCTCTGCCGAAGGAGGTATTGTTTTCACTGGCGTTGGTTTGTTGGTTGGTTGGTTTGTTTGTCAGCAGGATAACTCAAAAAGTACCGAACGGATTCGGATGAAACTTTGTGGAGTTGTTGGAAATACCAAAGGAACAAGTGATTAAATTTTGGCATCTCTTAGTGCAGAATTAAGATGCAAAATAAGCTAAATACTAATAAATATTTCAAGTTAGCCTACTCTGCAATAGATGTCGCTTTGCTTGTGAAAATCGGGTGCCGGGAGCGTCTTCTTCTCGGAATTTCCGTCGAGGAGAACCCTCCCCCGTCCCTCTACGCCACTCCAGTCGTGAAAAATCCGCCTCGGAAGGCTCATAACGACCCCGTGACGGCGGAGGTTTGCACTCTCTGAGTGTATATATGCCTCTAGTTCAGTTTATTATTGTCTTATTTTGTTATTTCATTATAAAAATTGACGACTTTTTTTTAGTTACTTTGGATTCCGTGACAAATGGGTCCAAGGCCGCGGCGATCTTTAAGATCCAAATATGACTTGAAGAGCCTCAGAGTTTCTTTTTAAAACCCTCAATATCATATATAATTGTAACCCAACGAATCCGATGTTCAATGAAGATAGCCAAAATGATGAAATGGTGCGAACTCGATATCCCAATGAGGATTGCTTAGAAACTGGAATACGTCATAGTTATGACTCCTAAAAGGCTCAAAGACTGTTGATGTCGACCTTCATGTTTATTATTTTATATATACATTCAAGCTGAATAAAGATCTGAAAAAAACCTGAAATACGTCATAGTTATGACTCCTAAAAGGCCTCAAAGACTGTTGATGTCGACCGTCGATAAAGAGTAATTGTTGCCTGCGAAACTGAAAGTTTCTATTGGACACGCGATATTAGATTCTACCTTCTTCATAATTGAACATCCATTCGTTTAAAGTTCATTTACTTGTTCTTTACAAGTTGGAAATCAGACATCCATCTTTATGTGCTCCAAATATCGGACACCCCCCAAAATATACTTTATATAAATAGATATACTTTTTTTAGTTCTTTCACAGCTTTCACATATGTTGTATTGGAATACTAAGTACACAAATAAATTTATAAACGGTAAACAGCTGCCATGGACCAATCTGAAGCCAAATTTCGCCGAATAATCTGTTGACCTTTATGTCAGAGTGCCAAACTTTACTCTGAGAGAGTTTTTTGACCTCTCATGGAAGCTTCTCTTATTGACCCGCCAAAAAATAAATGAACGCCTCCCCTGCAAAAAAGCCTCTTAAAATAATTACTCACTTAAGTAGTAGATTAAATATTTACTTAGGCGAATCCTAATAGGATATACTTCCATTCATTTCATTCCATACTAACTAATCTGTTGTATCCGTCAAAGTTCATCAATTACAATGAATTAATAATAAGAATATAATAATATATTTACTTTGTGAAGGTTGATTATTTGATTACATCCATTGGAGGAGACCCTGTTTTCAATATATGTAATTGTTTAAAGCAAAACAACATGATCTTAACACTAGCTGGTTGATAGTAATAAGTAGTCAATTAAGATGTATTTTATTAAGATCCAGGGGGGCAGAACTCATGTAAACAAAAAGGGAGATTTCCAAAAAAAAAAATGTGAACGTCATCACTTAGACGATTTGCCTGTATATCTAATACTTACACCATCTAAATTATAACAATAATAAATAATGATATGTGGACTAATATCGATGAAGCCACACAACCTCGTATATAATTTCATATAAAAATATAAGATTTTATGACTCTGTGGGACTACATTCACATGTTTTCATTTAAAAAAAAATGAAGATTGGTTTAATAATATGTCTTTGCATTAGATTTTCAATCTTCAGGCTGAAACTCAGCCAATTTATTAACATCTGAAAAGGTTTGATTAATTATATTTTTCACTAGTTCATAAAAGTAGTAGTAGTCCTTTCTTCTATCAACAGACAGAAAGATAATGAGAGAAAAGAAGAAATATAGATATTTTTATGCAATAATTCATAACAAATCGATAATGTGACGTCATGTGTGACGTTTCAGTTTTTCTTTTCTAATCAGAAGAGTCCTAAACATTGCGTTATGTGCATCTTGTATTGTCTATTATCTTGGGTAAGATCTATATATATATATATATATAATATATATATATTATATATATATATATTAGGGTGATTCTTATTTAAAGTTTTTAAATTTGAGAGTCGGGCTCCCCCTAGGATTTTATTTGAGTGCTAGAGACATTTTGTGAAAGTAGGAACGAAATCGAATAATGGGAGGTGTCCGCTAAACGGGCCCCAAAAGTTATGTAGTAAAGTTATATAGTAATTTTTTTTTTCGCCATTCGATCACCTCTAATGTCCTTAATTTCAATGTTATTTCAAAACAATTTGCCCGCACAATGTAGGTATGCTTGCAAGCAATCATAATCGGTTTTATTTTTATTGTACATCCAAAATCAAACGAGATAATAAAGTTTCAAATTTTTGGGGTATTTTCCATACAAATGACTATTTCAAAACTCAAATTTCTCCTT
>CP045910.1:5423705-5434946 GCA_013387185.1 Caligus rogercresseyi
TAGTATTACTACGGCCTATTCATTTTGTACTTTGTTCAAATATATATTCATCATTATTAATCATTTCGACAAGCCATTTTTTTTTATTTACCTCACTTTGTGTCTAAAAGCGTCCGTATAAAATGTGGGATAGCAATGTGTGACTAACGCAGCTCCCGCAGACGACCACAAACCATTCACATCTGCAGCTGTGCCGGAAAAAGTAAGAGGATAGCCAGAGAAGACTAAAGGATAGCGATGATCCCATCCGAATAAGAGTCTCGATATATCCATTAACTCAATCTGAAAGGTTGCGAAGGTAAACCATTTGTTAATCTTGCGTTGAACAATCATAATATCCTGAAAATATAAAGTACTCCTCTTTACTTAATACATTTAACAAATTTATAATCATTTTTTTTTATTTGAGTGAGAAGCGATAATTATCGTTATAACTCCTTTTATGGCAGCCATAACCACCTTTTAAAATACCTTTACAGATGATAACTGTGTGACGACAACCTTTATCCTTTTTCATTTATTGTGCTGTGGATCTATTTACAATTTTATTCGTTAATAGGTAACATATATATATTTAATATAATTATATATTATAGATGATTCATGTTAAATTTATAAATGCTTATAAATTTTCTAGAGCTCAAATTTAATGACCTTTCCTCACTGTATACTTTACTGATAATCATATTGCTTCAATAGAACGATAAGCTATTATGATATGTACTCAAATATAAAGAAATATCAAACTATGTTTTGAAAATAATATGTTTACAGTAACCTTTAAGATTAATTCCATTGAAAATGTCCGCTATTTTATTTTAAATTCAAATCAGGATACCTTGCATGGCCTCGTTTTCCAACGGATTGGTTGCAGGAAAATGACAAAAAACAATAGTTTGCACTAAGCGCATCATTTCACTTAAAGCAGTAAACGTCAATTCTAAAGTCTAATGATTTTCACTCCTTTTCTATGAGCCTGGATCAACGTTGGCAATCATTTTAGGAATTCCTGGGTGTTTTTGTGAGGCTGAATCATGACATGTGACCGGTCAAATATAAACTATTAATACGAATAAAGTAACAACTACACTAACGCGAAAGAAGGTTTTTTTATTCTTATCCTCATTGATAATAATATTATATTGAACTCTCCCACAATTAAATAAAAAAATGGATAAATTTAAACCTACAACAGAGGATCGAATTGTACAATTACACAATGGTTCCTCAACGCTTTATTAAGCAACAGCAATTCCTGGCTGGCAGAAAAAAAACCTCCAAGAAAAAAACATATTCTATGTAAACTTTCCTCTAAAGCTATATTTCCTCACTCAAGAGACCCAGTGTTATATGGGTGGCGGACTCTCGAAACTTTCTCCGATTATTCCAAGATTTATAAAAGATATGTATAGACCTTTCAAGAAATCCGAAAAAAGAATGGCGATCCTATTTCACTATGCACCCTGCATACAATCGTTCATGATTTGTACGGACTCTATGAATCAGAGAGTGGAACGTTTTCTACTTCTCTAGCTACCTCCCAAAGAATTCTTTGGAAAGGACAACCGTCATTTTATTCTTCATCAACAATAGATATCATACGAGAAAATCATCACAATAAATTCTTTTTTAAAAATCTTAAGGGACCTAAAATTTATAACTTGAAGCGTTCGAGTGGGACATTTTACCTTATCATGACTTTAAAAAATCTATTTTAATTGTGGAAAATTATCTTTTAAGCTAAAAAGTGCTGCTGATCACCATATAGTTCCCATGCCCTGTCATTTAAGAATGTCCTACGAAGAGTTTCCCGAAAAAGAAGCAAATAAAATGATGTCAAAGTTTATAAAAAGATCTACAACTTCCTAAAACATGGATAAAAAGGATAATGTCTTCAGTTAAAAAGTCAAATAGACAAACGCTTCACTGCTCAGTTCCAATATCCTCAGGCTACTATTCTTCAGGCTTGTGAGCGATCAGGGGGAAAAATAGCGATCAGAAATTATTTACGATATAGCGATATAACGATCAGGGATTTTTCCGATCAGCGATCAATTTAATACGATCAACAAAATAATTACCTATGTAATACTAATTCCAAGTAAAAATTTAAATGTATATATAGTCAAACCTATATAAGTATTCATCTTTATATGGCAGTCCATAGCACCCACCTAAATTACCCCAGATAAATTAAGTATTATACCGATATAAACATACCTTTTTATATGAGCATTGACACACCTGGTTTAACAATTTTATTTATTTACAATATCCGACAATATCAAAAATTAAGTACATAGAAAAAAATATAAAAGTTTGCATAGATCATTTTTCATTTGCCTATTTATTAGACATGAGGAGAAGTTGCTTCTCACAATTTTCGTCCCCCAGTCTCTGCCTAGTCCTCCTCAGAATCCGTTTGCCTTGGAGAACAAATGTTCGCAGCTTGAACTACTGGGAAGCACGACATTATATTATGAAAGACTTTCACCCTCCGGTAGGCTAATATCATGTCCAGTCCTTCCGAGTCATCAGCCAAGTACGGCTCTACTTCTTGTTTAGCTGTGTCAACCCTTTTACGACGTTTAGAAAAAAAATACATTCTTGCTCAACGTCTTTAGACAGCTGGCTGGATAACTGGTCATCAAACGAGGCAGTCTCTTCTAGAATAAATCTTTTGGCTCTTCCTTGAATTTCTTCATTGATAAATGTTATTTTGAATTGAGGGAGATAAGCTGAAGCGACAACATCTCCATCAAGCCCCAAACAACAACTTATCCATAGGCGCCTGTCTGTATATTTTAGGACAAAAATATAAGAATGATTGTTTCTCATAGCCTATGAGCTCCAACACTCAGGCTCCACAATTGACATATGTCTGCATATTTTAAGACAGGAGATGTCAGAATAAATGTTCTCATAGCCATGAGCTCCAAAACAATGACTTATCCATAGACGCCTGTCTGTATATTTTAGGACAAAAATATATCAGGATAGCACACACTGGCTTTTTTCCATTAGTGGCTCTCTGTATTTTGTGTTTTCTAAACAAATATTAGTCGTGGGAATGGATTTTGGTCAATGTGACAGCTAGTTAAGTTTTAAGAAATGTAGGGTTTGTCTCAAAAATCTTTATTATAAACATTTTTTTTTTTAGTTATTTTATACAAATTGATCGGATCGCTATTTTTTAGTGATTTTCTTACGATCAAAAGATATAAAGATCAGGACATTTTGCGATACTCCGATCAGCGATCAAATATCGCTATATCGCTATTGATCGCCGATCAGAAAAAACTCCGATCAACAAGCCTGCGTATTTTTCTGAAGAATTCATAGAGAAATAAAGATATAGAGAGCTTATTCCCTCCTATAACAGAGAAACATCGTTGTTCAACTGTATTCTGGACACAATGACGTATTTTTCTGAAGAATTCATAGAGAAATAAAGATATAGAGAGCTTATTTCCTCCAAAAGCAGAGAAACATCGTCGTTCAGCTGTATTCGGGACACAATGACGTATTTCTCTGAAAAATCCAATAAGCTCTCTATGTCTTTATTTCTCTATGATTTCTCTATGTTTTCTAATCGACAGCTTTTTTTCTCTTTCTATTTCATTTCGGGTCTTAAGAAATCCTTAGTCTTTATTTATCTTCTGCAGTAAAAATTGGGCGGCCGATATCCTGCAAGCGATCATTATTTACAGATGTTATCTACCCTTAGGTTTGATTGTACTACTTACTTTATAAATAACAAATGGTGCCAGGACCATTCCAGAAATCCCAATGCATGCTCCCACGAGAGAAGCGAACCGAAACCCGAGTTTATCGCTCCCCATCTTACCAAGAGGTAAAAACAGACAAATGGACGCAAAGCCCAGGGATCCAATGAGAGCCACCCTCGAGGAAACTTCGGTTCTATGACTATTAAGCTTTCTCAGCTCAGGGAAAAGGATCCCAAAAGAGTTGACGGTTCCGAATATGGAGCCATTTACGAGGAAACTTGATGCGGCGATGATCCATCGAACACTTCCCCGATCAGGACTATTTGCTTACTCTCATCGCTTCTTCCAGAGGACCTCGATGGTGTATGAGATGTTATTAAAGTCCTTTGATGCTCAGGTGTCATTTGTAGAACGTCCTAATTTTGAATCTATTTCACTTAGCTCATTTTGTTTATTTTGAATAATCAAAAATATAAGTTGGTGTGTTAATTGACGAAAGAATTATATAATTTTCTTTTTTAATTAACAATCAGAATAAATATATCTAGCACTCATTTTCTAAAAGCAACAATGACTAGCGTTTATCACCAAAGCCCTCGAAAAAGTATATGTTATAGCGCAAATAATCTTTTTAAATACTTCATTTATTATGCTTTAACTGTCATCATAACAAACTCTTGTCTACAAATATAAGGAAATGTGTGCTAAAGCTAAATGGAGTAACAAAAGCAATTTTAGTTTTAAAACAATTACATTATATAATCCATTAATCTTGCTCAGTAATTCATATCTAAGCCACTATTTCAAAACATATTAAGAGCCCTTTCAATTTATCTTGTACTTCAAGTCTTTACTCCAGTAACGAATGCATCTTTAAATCTAGGAAATTGTTCATTAGCTTTTTGTGATTTTCTTCCTGCCTTCTAAGATGCCTTACTACTATTTTTGGCTGTGGATGATTTAATACCGACTTGACATAGAAAGAGAAAAAAACTGAAAACATAGAGACATCTCTCTGGCCTCTCTTTTATTATAGTATTAACCTCACAAACCTCTCCCTTTTTCATAACATATTTTTTACTAATTATTTATTATTTTTTACATTTATTAGAAAAAATTCAATGCATTTTGATGCATTGTTTCTTTATCTTCTAGATGAATTATGAGGGGCAGTCTTACTGTCTTACTCCTTCACTTTCGTCGTCAAATCGGCCAGAAAAATGCTAAGAGAATAATAAGCTTTGAGAAGAAGCGTAGAGAGCCTTCCGTGACGAGGGAGGCATTGAATTACTTACCATAAGAACAAGTCAGTCCCGACAAGAGACGATGGAGTTCCTCTCGTCCAGGAATCCTGTCGAATAAGTGACTCCGGACACAGTGGGGAACTCCGTATCAAGGTTCCTCCTCTAGAATTAAATAACTCAAGCTGTTTAATGTAATGCCATAATAATAATAACAGCTTTGTTATGAAAAAGGGAGAGTTTTGTGAGGTTTAATACTATAATAAAAGAGGGCCAGAGAGATTTCTCTATGTTTTCAGTTTTTTTCTCTTTCTATGTCAAGTCAGTATTAAATCATCCACAGCCCTATTTTTTTACCCAGGCCTTTAAGACACAAAAATAAAGCATATTAATTACATATACATACATCACTTTTGTATTCTTTCACAAATATACGCTCCATTTTGGTGTCAGGGATTCGTAGGCAATAATAATTTATTTTTTGGTTATATGATTTCCACCATCACAAAGGAGTCTTCCGAGGACCCATTAGGAGCTGTACTCTTAATAATGACATATAAATAACAAAATAAAGTCCACTGTTCCTTTTAGGATCCTCAAGTTCAATAAAATTTTCAAGCAATCATGTTGTCTTTGATGTCACTTCCGTCTTGATGATTCTTTCCATCCGTGTCCTCCTTGGGCTTGGCTCGGAAGAGTAGGCAAAGGAAAATGGAGCCAACGATGGGTGGAATGCCCGCCATGATGAAGGGGTATTTGTAGCTCTTTAAATGGTCGTAGATGATGCCTGAAAATGAAAAAAGGATTAAATTATTCTATAGAGTAGAAATTAAATCATTTTATTTTATAATTTTGCGGAACTTTAATGTAAATAAATATCACGCACCCTTTGAAAGATTTTATTATTTGTTTCAGATAAGTAGGAATGGAAATCTGGAGCTTAGCCTTGGTGCAAACAGATTTTATGACTGTTTTTGGCCGTCAAAAGAGAGGGTAAAGAGAGGGATGGAAGAAAAGAGAGAGTGAGAGAGAGAGAGAGAGAGAGGAAGAAAGAAAAAGTGAGGGAGAAACTTGTCTCTCTCTTTCCTTCTATCCCTTCTTTACCCCTCTCTCTTTTTCACGGCCAAAGACAGTCAAAAAAATCTGTAAGCACCAAGGCTAAGCTCCAGAGTTCTATTCTTAAAGATCAGTATAAGGTAAAAAAAATAAAATAATATAATATAAATATATATACAAATATATAAGCTGGATTTAGTAGAAAAATCTATACCGCTTGGGTATTTGGTAGAAAAACTACTGCCGCTTCGGTATTTGTAAATACCTCGTACCGCTTTGTAATGAAATTCTGTAGATTGTGTTATGAATCACCAGCATCGATCTGTTTTCAATGCAGTAGATAAGAAAGAGAGAGAACTGTATTATGTTTCAACTCAGTGATTTCTTCATAAGCATTTAATATCGGACAATTTATAGCAAAAGACATAAATTTCTACTGTCTTATATGAGAGATTATTTAAAAGTTAATACATATTAATCTCATATAAATCATGTACTGCACTCAAATTTCGTGGGAAGTGGACTAAAATAGAAAATTATTTCCTTAACTGTCTTTGTTATATGTTGTCCGATATTATTTGCGCTTTCAGGTACTCTAGTATTCATGCATAGTATGTTCAATATGTTCATACGTTGTATGTATCTTTACGTATCTGCTCTATAATACCATAACTTGTACTAAATTAAATGCATGATCATGATAACAGCTTTCTAAACTTATAATTTGATTGGAGGATATGTTTGAGTTAGATGTAGTACATCGAAGGGAAGGAGGAGGACATTTTATATTCTACATAATAATTATGTACCACAAACCATAGATAAATAACGACATAGAAAGCTGATTCCCTTCAATAGTAGAGAAACATCGTCGTTCAGCTGTCGCCATTGTCCAATATAAACAAAAAATCTATTCTACGTCATCGTAAGTTATGATCATAGAGATAGAAATATTTGTTACTATTGGGCACAAAAACGTATTCCTCTGAAGAATCCAATAAGCCCTCTATGGCTTTATATCTCTATGAGACAGACCAAGGAGTACTAAAGAGATGGAGGGAACACTCCTAATGTAAACAATAATATTTATACCTATGTAGTCACACTTTACACAGTTTTATACTACTAAAAGAGATGAAATTAAGTTTCTCAACGACGACATTCGAGTCCAATAAAGAGGAAGAGGACTCCACGTCTACTTACAACCCCCTAAGGATGAAGTTGAGGATTTGTGCCGGTGACTAATCAGTCCGTGGAGTCTATAAGCTTTTGGAATCGTCGTTGAGAAACTTAATTTCATCTCTTTTAGTAGTATAAACTGTGTAAAGTGTGACTACATAGGTACAAAATTATTGTTTACATTAGGAGTGTTCCCTCCATCTCTTTAGTACTCCTTGGACAGACATACATAATAATTTATGAGGATATTGTCAATATGTGCTTCCTTCCATCACTCTCTATTACTTATTACTTTAATTGCTATAAAATTGATGAGGTTTTACTGAAAAGGTTCTGATTATGAAGTGTAGAAAAATAAACAAAACTGTATTATCAAAATATTAAAAAAGCATGATCATATGGAGTGTGCAAGAATAACCTTTTCTCTATCTCTAGTTTTGGGGCTTCAAAAACAGATAATTGATTATAAAAAATATTATTCTCTTATTGAAGGGAATAAGATCGCTTATATATTTATATTTCCATGAAGGTGACGCCATAAGTCAGATTTATTGGATCAGGTTAAGCCGTAAGAGGACTACAAAACCCCAGACAATGACCCCCCCGGACATCACCCCCCAGGCAATTTACCCCCCGTTACTAATATTTCTATCCCTTAAAGTCCACTTATGAAGTAACTATGTTTTCTTTTGCATAAGTGTTTGAAAACTATGCTCCTAATATCGGCCATATAAAACATTGTCGATATTAGGAGCATAGGTGGTTTTACACTTAATGCGATTTTGTCATAAAGAAAGCATAGTTAACTTCATAGTGGACTTTAAGGGGAATTTTTTTATTAGTAACGGGTGGTGAATGTTTCGGGGGGGGGGGGGGTAAATGGTACGTTGGGTGATTGTCGAGGTGCTAGTCTGGGTGGGGGGGGGGGGGGTGGTGGGCTAGTCCTAAACTCAGTTTAAGCATCCCGTTTGTAGGGCTCACGATAAAAAGAGTGATGACGTCATGAGCTGCTATACAACTTACCAGCAAGGGGAGGCCCTAGTGTGAGGGGTAGAGAAGTAATTCCAAAGAGGAATCCAATGGCCTGGGACGCCCCCTTTGGACCGCAGAACTTGATGGCGATGCCCAAGGAGTGAAATGAAGCATCCATCAAAGAGTCCCATGATGAGTGCAATAAACCCCAAGAAAATGAAGGCCCAGTCTCCGAAAAGAGGGGCCAAAGTGAGGGTCATGGTGCAGAGGCCGATGGAGCAAAATGCAATCTGCTGAAGGATGACGGGGTTGACGCTCTTCATGTCTGACATTTTGCCAAAGACGATACGGCCGATACCGGAGGTGAGCCAATGCAGGTCAGGAGGAAACCCCCGTCAAAGTCCTTTTTGAGATCACGGTTTAAGTCGTCCACATAGGCAGGCTGAAATAAACAAAAATGGGTTATAAAACTTGAAAAAAGTGGACTAAAATAATGCAATATCAAACTGATGATTAGAAAAATATATTTGTGGGGAGAGAAGTAAGTTGCAGCATTTCAAGTCAATGTTTACAAAACACAAGCAGTATAGGCTTTAAATAACCATTCGTCCCCCTCATAAAAAGATTTTATATGGTTGTTATCCTTTGTAATTTAGAAGAAATACTGGTTAAAAGCAAGGCCTACAATAGAGATCGGTTCATAGTGAAACAATAACACAAGTTTGGAGCGAGAAAAAGACGATAGCCGATACGAAAGAAAATGTAAGCGTTTTTATTATCTCCTCTTTGAAATCATTCAATTACATTAGAAAAAAGACTTACACTCGTTAAAACCCACAACTTCTATATATATTTCTGATCTATCAGTGCAGTCTCTCTCTTTTTCTTTCTCTTAAGATACCTTTATAATTTGAACTCACAAGTGTACGTAGGGAATAAAGTACCCAAGAGGGCCATGCCGATTCCAGAGGCCCAAATCCTGTAGCGTTTATTCTTGAGTACGTCAAAGTTGAGATTTGATTTCAGAAAACTTAAGCAATCCCTGTCCTCACGCGCTCCTCAACGCCTTGTGTAAAGAGAGGCCGAAATGTCAAGGAGGATAGAAGGAGGGTGGAAACCATGCCGGTGAGGAAGAAAAAGGTCCTTGGAGCTAGAGAGAGAAAAGAATGAAAGAACGTGAAGAAACAATATATATATATATATATATGTTATATATATCAGAGTTGGGATTCGGTACCCCCGATTGGGTAGATTTTATTATATATCTACCGAATATCGATCGGTGTGGTAGATAAGAAAAAAAGAGAAATTTTATTTATGTATCTGCTCTTTTAACTTCTTCATATGCATTTATATCGGACAATTTATAACAAAAGACAATTAAGTACATAATTTTTTTAATTTTTTTTAGAGATTATTTGAAATTTAATACATGTAATTTCTATATAAATAATATATATATATTCACTCAAAGAAATGGCGACTTTTATATAATTCTTCAGAGTACTATCTTGGCTACACTTAGGTACCCCCTTAACTAATAAAGTTTGGAAAAATTTCACCCTTCTTGCGTCGATGCAAAAAATATATGGCATGCTACCCCGGAATATTTATCAGACTCTTCGATTGATATATTCACAAAAACAGGGGTGTCCGACCTTTTATTAATAGATTTGGTGATCCCTCTTCCTTAGAAAAAACAGCTCTTTTGAATGAATTATTACAGTCCACGACGTGGAGGCAGCTTCCATTTTCGCGGAAGGTAGATTTAGGTTTCCTCTTCAGAGGTCTGTCAAAACCATGTGCCCTACAATGCCGTGGTTTTTAAAATTGAATCTTGACAGGCAGAAGTTTTATGAAGAAAATAAATAATAAGTAGGTTTTTAAGCATTTTTAGTCTTCCTTCCTCATGGGAAAAAAGAATTTCGTGTTCGACCTGGAGTATTGCTGATGGGTCCAAATTTACAGCTCAATTTCAAATCTCGACTGGGCTCATAAATTTTTTTATCCTTGCAATAATTGTGGCACTCTATACAATAATATAATACACGCTTTTGTAGATTGTCATTTATTAAGGACGGTGAGGTATTTTATTCAATTAAATGTCTTTCCGCAAGAAGATATCGACTCCAATATCATTAAGGCATCGATCTTGTTTGGACCCTTCAGGCGAAAACAGAAGCTGGCATCTCATCATAAGGCAATTGAATATTCGCTGTTAAGCATAAAATCTTTAATAGCAAAGAAATGACATCATTCGTATAAAAAATTGAAGACCTCAGAGCTATAATGATTGGGACAGCTGCTCGGTATTGCGCTATGGCAATTAAAATTCCAAGCGTCTCTGCATCTTCGTGGACATGTGCTGGTGACCTAATAAGGTTCATTCCCTCCAATTCCCTCCAATACCTCAAATCATCAAATCTACCATACGTAGACACCGCCGTTACAGATTGAATAGAGATAAGTTTGTTTTGTTTTTTAGGTGCATATTATATATTTAGTTTTTTTTTTCTTTAGACAGTAATTTTGAATTACAATGTTCATATATGTTTCTGTTTAACGTAACTGTCTTTAGATTTTTATATTTAAATATTTGTTTACTATGTTATTGTGTATTTCACTAATTTTTTTAGAATAATAAATATATACTTTAACCACAAAATAAATATAGTAATTTTAAGTTTAGTAAACCTTTAGAAGATAGATACAAAAATGACCTTGGTTCATTTTATCAATTCAGTACAATCTGAGTACATCATATGATTCAGAGCCTGTATTGACCTATAAGAATAGATTATTAAAAAAATGAATAATAATGTTTTTCTTAGATTTGCGTCAAGGTAGCTTCTCAATATTTTACTTGTGTCTCTGATATAGCGTCATTTTTTGTTGTACGCGAGATATGTTTTTTAAATGTACATATAACTCTCTACTTATTAATGACCGATTAGTATCCAAATATTAAACGGTGTACCAAGCTTCATTTGATATGTGTGGTGATCTAAAAATCGCTATACTTTAAGAGAAATAAGCAATACATTTTGCATGTACTCTCCCAAAAA
>CP045910.1:5435046-5452143 GCA_013387185.1 Caligus rogercresseyi
ATTTCTTTGCTATTGAAGGGAATAAACTATACCTTTATATCTCTATGCCACACCACACTGAAAATTGTTCATACAGGGTGTTGTGGGGGATTAACTCGCCCTCATAAACACCTACATTCTCCATAGAGATATAAAGATATAGAGAGCTTATTGGACTCGTCAGAGAAATACGTCATTGTGTCAAGAATATACCTGAACGATGTTTCTCTGCTATTGGAGGGAAGAGAAATACGTCATTGTGTTATGCTTATATATCTAAGATTCTATCTCTATGATCAGCTTACGATGACATCGTATCAATTACTTTGTTTATAGTGGACACACAGAAACAATAGAACGCTGTTTCTCTGCTATTGAAGGGAATCAGCTCTCTATATCTTATATCTCTATGACATTCTCCCTGCAGGTTAGAGGGATTAAAACCCGTCATCCTTATTAATCTTTTAACGCTCCAAAGAACACATTCTTGGAGCTATTGATATTAGATTTTATTATTGAAATTAATCAGTTGACCCCAAGTCACGTTCGCTTCCACATCCTCCTCACTTCGTTTCTCTTCCATCCGCTATAGTGTCAATGTGAAAATAATATTGAAGCATCCATTCAAGACTCAATGCATACAATTGCCACCAATGTTTTCATAGTAGCGCCCCTCTATCCCCGGACTTTTGCCAATTTTAATCAGCTGAAGAGGCATAAGGGATCTCAGGAAAGCCCCAAGTCAATCCCATTCTATCCCCTTAATGGAAACATAATACCATATGAATACCAAAGGACGATCTCCAAGGACCCATTTATATTATACATTATTAACGATGGGGAAGAAGAGAAATCGGCTATCTCTTTTTAGAGAAATTTAGGATGTTTTCGCGGGCGAAGAAGTGGTACACTGATTTCACGTTCAAAGCAACCCTCCCATATTTCATCAGCTCTATACGCTCCATGGAGCTTCTTTGATGATGGTATCTCACACAAGTTTTGAATGGACAAGAGAAGTCGAATGCCATATGACAAAAGATTTAAAAACTCTAAGAGTTGTCTCCTTCTCTAAACCCATACATCACATGACGGATTTCGAAATGTCCATGCTTTCCAACAGCATTCCCAAGTGCTCAACAAAAGGACTGTTTTTCCATTTCAGACAATGGATGTTTCGGTCAATTCAGAGCAATGAATGGCAACAAATATATATGAAAATGACGTCATCATTTCTTTAAAATTGAGGATACTTGAGGTCTATGCTTTCGGTCCTCTAAAGACGTCGTCCAAGCCACTAAACATCTACTTGAAGCCAACGACTTTACAATGGACAACTGGATTGGGCAAGAGGGATAGAAGGGCACCAAGTTTTCCCATCAGTTTATATAATTGCTATATGGCGGCAAAAGAGAATGGATCCATGAACTGCAAGTGTTGGCATCGACCCCTCAACGAACTAATTGGTGCGTGTCATTCAACCGTTTGGAGCGTCACCTGGTGAAAGAGCATTTAGGCTCTAAACAACGCATGGAGTCGAGATAATGATTTTTGTTCATATGTTCTTGTTAGCATAAATAAATCGGAATCTTTGACGAAACCTTTCATTTATTGGGGAATTGTTCCATGGGAAATTAAAAGAGAGAGAGAAATTCCTGGGGCTCCTGAGCGATTTGTACAATCCACAGCACTACAAGGAAGAGGCATAGTTGTGTTCTTTAAATAGATCTTTTAAGTTTATTTTGTTTTTGTACTTCGAAAAAATATATCGCAAAAGACTGTTTATTTACTATTCCTCGATAAATTATGAATGTTTTTAGCCTGACTTGAGGCAGCTGTTGAGAGTCAACTGCTACACCAAGGAGAATATAAGTAAGGTGAGGCAATGGAAATCGAGATATTAGGAAGAATTGGCCGAGGAAAATATGAACTAGGAATAAATGGACCGAGAAAGAATGGACCGAGATAGAAAAGGAAATATGAACTAGAATAAATGGAAGAAAGAATAGACCAAGATAGAAAAGGAAATGGACTCAAAATGGACAAATACATAGGTAGGCAAGTTTGAGTGTAATATATCTAAGTATTGTACAAATACTATTTCTCATTTAATCTGAATAAATGATGACATACAATGATTTTATTTTTGCAATTTTAGATTAATACTCTCTTCTTTATGTCAATTGTAATTCATAATCCCCTAAATTATGGTAAATAATACGTATTGACTTAAATAACGAACATACTGATGTTAGAAGCACTCAAAAAGTAAATACATAAAGAAGAAGAAATATATGCCTATTTCGGGCGTGATTGATATAATGTATGTAATAGTATTTTTACAATACTTAGATATATTCCAAATCCTTGCCTACCTATGTATTTGGTCCATTTCTTCCATGAGTCATCATTTTCCTTTCTATCTTGGTTCATTCTTTCTTGGTCCATTTCTTCCTGTCCATTTTTTCCTGGTCCATTTCTTCTGGACACCGGAATCGACCATAGAGATATAAAGATATAGAGAGCTGATTCCCTTCAATAGCAGAGAAACAGCGTTCTATTGTTTCTGTGTGTCCACTATAAACAAAGTAACTGATACTACGTCATCGTAAGCTGATCATAGAGATAGAATCATGGAGATATAAACATAGCACAATGACGTATTTCTCTTCCCTCCAACAGCAGAGAAACATCTTTCAGCTATATTCTTGACACAATGACGTATTTCTTTGACGAGTCCTATAAGCTCTCTATATCTTTATATCTCTATGGAATCGACGTAAGCAATTGCGGGGCGACAGCTGACTATTTTGTTGTGACGTCACAAGTATTACGCTTGAATTCTAGTTCACAAAAATCTCCCTTTTGAACAAGAGCATATGTCAAAGATCTCCTCTTTGACTCACCTTATTTATGTTCTCCTTGTGCTACACTGACGGTTCTAGGAATATTTGTACAGAACACTTATGCATAAGGAATTTCTGATATTCCTTATGCATAAGTGTGTTATACAAATATTCCTAGAACTTACACAGGGTTCTAGGAATATTTGTACAGTTCTAACGACGTAACTCTACTTATAAGTAAAGCGTTAAAGTAAAGTAGCGCATGCAAGGAAAAGTGAACAAAAAAATGGCCAAATTATTTGTTATTTTCTCTAACGTTAAATGTCGCTAGTCCATGAAATTACGTCACAACCTATTTAAACCGGTTTAAAGGTATTAAGTTTGATGATTTGAAATATATCAAACCACTACAACATTGTGCGAGAAATAATAAAATGACTTTGTTTTATTTTCAAAGAGCCCTAGCATCAAAGCGCCCCTGTCGGACTAAAGAAGAACTAAAATTTTGGCCAATTCCTTTTGGGAAAAAGGAAGAATTTTATGTTATGCATGCGCTACTTTAATTTAACGCTTTACTTATAAGCAGTGTTGTTCCCTAACGCGCGTGCGAGTAATATATACTGCGACTAACTAGAGAGAACAAACATATTAGATATTACTTTCAAGTAATAACTAATATGTAATACCCTAGTTACATATTACTTTCGTGAAAAAATATTCGACAGGCATTTTAATGAAAATTAATGAACTGTGAATGTATGTGACGTCACCCAGTGGACATAATCCTGCTTATTAATAAAATTAATATTGATATTTAAGACAGGGGATTCCATTAGACCCACACACACAGAACACCCTTTTCGTTATTTATGGAGGATTTTATCGTAAAGAAAATAAGTTCCTCAAAGCCCTCGGGCCCCGAATATCGATTGAGGCTTTTAGGGTTGAAACCCACCGCCAACCCTAATTAGGAGTGAGAGGAACCCTAATTTACAATATTATACACCCCAATCCCTCGGGTCCCGCCTGCCGTATGGGCTATTTTTTAGGGTTGAGTTCCACCACCGACTCTAGCTAGCTATAAAAGGAGTCCTTACTTTCAATCTCATACACCCCAAGCCCTCGGGTCCCGCCTGTTGATATAGGCTTTTATTTAGGGTTGTAACCCACTGCCAACTCTGGCTAGGTATAAAAGGAGTCCTTTAGGTCTAAACCCAACGCAAACCCCTTCTGTGTATATGAGATTGAAAGTAAGGACTCCTTTTATACCTAGCCAGAGTTGGCGGTGGGGTTCAACCTAAATAATAGCCCATAACGGCAGGCGGGACCCGAGAGATTGGGGTGTATAATATTGTAAATTAGGGTTCCTCTTATTCCTAATTAGAGTTGGCGATGGGTTTCAACCCTAAAAGCCTCAATCGACATGCGGGGCCCGGAGGCTTGGGTTGGATAATTAAACCTATGCCTCTCATAATGTCAGAACTCATTTATTTAGTCTTTGAATTTACCGACTTTATCATGTTTGAGTCGGTTTACTGTAATTTCATCGCGAGTAAATTTGTCGCAGAGCTTTTTATAACCGTTTTTTTTGTCGCGGGTAATACATCGCTTGCTCTTTATAGTCAGTCAATTTTGTAGTTCTTCTTTTGTCGCGGGTAAATTTGTCGCCAAGCTTTTTGTAGTGAAGTATTTTTGTCGTTCTTCTTTTTTTCGTAGGTAATTTTGTCGCCAAGCTTTTTTGTAGTGAAGCATTTTCCGCGCTGTTATTTTTTACTTTGTGGACCTATTCATGGGGACTCTGTCTGGGTCCCATGGGGTTTGAATCTACCGCTGACATTTTAGGGAGAAAAGACACGCCGCTTAAGGGTTGTGCACACCTTAGCCTCGGGTGTTCCGCCGCGAGTTGAAATCTACGCAGGGTCAGGGTTTATAAGAAATGCCAGAGAGAAACAATAAAGATGTCTCCTTGTTTTCTAATCGAGAGCTGTTTTTCTCTTTCCATGTCAGGTCGGGTATGAATTATTCATCAATTGAAGTGTAAAGAACCCAAACATTATGTTTTATGTGGTATCATTTTCCATTATTTTCCTTTCTCAAAAATGAAAGAGCGGAAATACCTTCATGAGTGAAAATGTCTTTGCTGATTGGCTGAAAAAATTGTCAACTGTTCCCTGGCAGTATCTAATTATGTCTTCATAAGGCTCTTCAATAGTGTGTAATCGAGTATATTCTTGCCATTGGGCATATTAGTTACATTTGTAACTAGTCTAAAATATATAAATAAATAAATAAACAATAAAATTATATAAAAAATTTAAAATAATATATATATCAGACTTGTTGATTTGTCGTTCATTTGTAATCGTTCGTCGTACACAAACGATGAACACCAAAAATTTTGACGAAAGATAACAAAAATTCTTATTGTTCGTTTTTGGCGCCCAAAACAAAAAAACAAAGATTTTTCATTTTCCTGAGAAACTATTTTTTTCCAGAATGACGAACAATGAACGACGACCGATTGAATTTAAAATTAACAACGAACGATAACTTTGGTGAACGACAAACGAACGACGAAAGACAACTTTTCGCGAATTTCAATAAGTGTATATATATATATAATATATAATAAATAAATAAATATATATATATATATATAATATATATTTTATGACTAACAAAGGATGAAATTAATCTTTAGATATGATATGCATATTTACATTTTTATCGTATTCTCTTATCATATTGTGGCTTTTTTAACTCCATTCATTCATTATAATTGCTTTGACTTCCACAGAACTCAAATAAATCCTTTATTATGAGTATGAAGAACGTACTGGGTCCCCGTTTTTGAACGTGATTGTATAAAAAATAGAATCAATAATAATTGAAACATCAGTTGGTACTACTCTGACAATTGACATGAATGATTGTGGTTGACATTTTTTACTGTAATTTTATTTATTGAGTTGCATGATTGAGGATGGCAATGAAATGACTCATATTAGGTATAACCTATTATCTTTTGAATGAGGTAGACCAATATTGACCTTCTCCTCTGGGGAGATGAACCCACACATTATAAATGTAATCCGCCTTACTGCCCTTAGCTAGAGTTGGGATTCGGAACCGCTGATTCGGTATTCGGTAGATTTTATTTTATATCTACCGAATATCGATCGGTAGATAAGAAAGAAGGATAAATTTATTATGTATCTGCTCATTGACTTCTTCATATGCATTTAGTATAGTACAATTTAGAACAAAAGACAATTAAGCACATCATTCGTTATAATTTATTAGAGATTATTTGAAATTATACATGTTATTTCTATATAAATTATATAAGCACTTGGATTTTGTAGGAAATGGAAGGCTATATATATTTTTTCAATTTACTGTCTCTTATTGTCCGATATTAAATGCACTTTCAGGTACTCTAGTATTCAATGCATAGCATAAGCTTATATGAATATCTAGGTATTTATGTATCTGTTCTATAATTAGGTATATTACATAAAATTTAAAAAAAGATATTTCTACCTTATTTTGGATCAAACTGTTGAAAAATGGTTGATGGAAACGCTTTCGAGGATAATCACGGATATTTGTTTGACGGATTGGACGTAATCGTCTTTTTTCGTCTCGAAAAAATTCCTCCTTTTCTCTATAAGCGAAGCATATTTATAAGTCAACTGATTCTACGTTCTGCTGGCGTAGACTTAATAAACCATACCTTCTCTCAATTAAATCACTAAACCCTTAAATTTTGGTCACGCAACAGAATAATAGTAAAGTAATTGTGTGATGACGTCATTTTTGATTTTTGTATATAATTTTTTTAAAGGCTAGTTCACTTTGAAAAACGGGTGCTAAAAAGTTGAAATTAATTGCAAAGGGTAGTAAAAAGATTGAATTTGATGTTCATGTATGAAATTTGAGTGAACACTTATAAACAACCCTCCCTTTTAAATTCTTGTCACGCAACAGAATAATAGCAAAGTAATTGTGTGATGACGTCATTTTTGATTTTTGTATATAATTTTTTTAAAGGCTAGTTCACTTTGAAAAACGGGTGCTAAAAAGTTGAAATTAATTGCAAAGGGTAGTAAAAAGATTGAATTTGATGTTCATGTATGAAATTTGAGTGAACACTTATAAACAACCAGGGGCGTAACTATCGGTAAGCAGAGGCGGCAGTTGCTTAAGGGCCCACGACCTCTTAGGGGCCCCCTCACGGATATCTGGTGGGCCCCCAACGCAATTGCGTACTAGGGCGTCTCTTTACACTTGAGATGGTGCAGTAAATTCCTCTCAAACCCACCTGATACATGCGTTCCTGGCCGGACCGTATTTATACCACAACTCATACCAGATTTCAACATGACGGTGTGCCGTTTAAAAACGACACCAATAGCAAATCAGTGGTACTTTTAATACTATGTTAGTAACTATTTATAGTTCGTTAGACGGTTGGTATAAAATACACTCATACAATATGTTTCAGACCGCAATAAAGGTATTAATAGAACGATGTATTTGAGTATTTTATTTTTACGCTACGACTTGGAATTATGGGTTATGATGAACTGACTGGACATATATTCGAATTACGTACGTAACTTGCGTGCAGCGTGTTAAGACGTCACATCACGTTACACTAAACCAGAGCGTAGATTAAACCATAACATCGTATTAGCGACTGTAGGGTTGCGTGACTACAATGTAAAAATATATATTCCGATAATAACAAATATAAATTACCCTACACTATATCTTCTTCGTGTGTGAAGGGATAAGACATTAAAGATAGATTCCACATAGTTAATTATTCCAATCTGGACACGATCCCATCAAGGATACGAATACATCAGCGATGATGGATAACAAAAAGATGTACCGAAGCGGATTTCAGAAAAGAAAAAGGTATGAAGAGCTGCAGGAAGAAAGGAAAAAACTTCCGAAAATAAACTCCTTCTTTCAGAGAACCGGAGAGGGAGAGGTGGACACTGTTGCTGCTACTAGTCGAGTGAGTGAAGATTGCAACCAAGAAGAGAACAATGGAGAGAGCGTGGGTTAGGAGGGGGGGGGGGGGCTGTGAGGCTCGAGCTAGCCCTTGTTGCGCTAACAGTGGGTCTGACAGTGACAGCTCCTTGACCGAAGTTGAAACCCCTCCCAATTTAAAATCAACGAGGGAGTACCCAACTGACATAGGACATTCCCCGAGAGCCTTGATGCAGACGTGAAACGTTTTATAGTGTCGATGGAGTCGTATAAGCCAACAGGTCCTTTCCCTCGGGACCCTGAACAGTCAAACCGGCGCTTTTCTGCATCGTTATACATTAGCAGAACCAAGTCTGGATTGGAGATACCGAGGAAATGGCTATGCTACTCTCATATCCTTGACGTAGCCTACTGTGAGCCCTGTTGGCTTTTTGCAAAGCACTCCTGGAAAACAAATACCTGGCGCAATTTATCGAGGAAAATTCAAATACACAAGACATCTACTGCGCATACAGCTGCATGTGTGATCTACGACCATTGGCGTCAGAATAAAGTTATGGATATGGAAATGGAGAGAAATATACTTCAGGAGACAAGCTTTTGGAGACAGGTAATAGACCGAGTGATTAATGTTACCTCACATTAGCCATGAACAATATCCCATTTAGAAGACACAGGGAAAAATTGGCAAAGCCAATAACGGCAACTTCCTTTCCATCATCGAACTGTTGGCAAAATATGACCCAGTGCTACAGGAGCTGATAAGCTCGCTCGATCAAGTACTTAAGCCCTCTGATACAAAATGAGCTGATCGAACTCCTTGCCAAACGTTTCCAGAAAGACATTCTAGATGAATTACGCTCATCTCCATTCTTCTCGGTGATCAACACAAGATGTGGCGAAAGTGGACCAGATGAGCCAAATTTTTAGTGTTTTTTGGACACAGTATAAAGAGATGGGCAATGCTCATAAATGCAGATCGGAGTGAGACAACAGAAAACGACTCCAACATCACACTTAAGAAGTTATGCCCGACCAGATGGGCATCCCACTACGATGCAGTCAGTGCTCTACGACACATATATGGGGACGTGATGAAGGCACTGTCAAAAATCGGGCTGACGAGCCATAAGAAAGAGGAGCGGGACGAAGCAGCATCACTGACACGCGCAATGGAGAAGTTCTCATTTGTATGTCTGGTTGTCCTCCAAAGCAAAATCCTGGAGCGAACAAATGAGGTGTCTAAACTTTTGCAGTCTCACGAAACTGACCTGTCCATAGCAGTCCAGCTACTGGACTGCGCCATCGCAGACCTGTCTGCTTATCGCGAGTACTTCGAAGAGTCCAAACAAGCAGCACAGGGCCTCTCGGAGAAGTGGGGGGGTTAGCAAGGCCTTTGAGAACACTCGGGTGAGAAAGGTGAAAGCGTATTTTGACGAACTGAGTCAAGACGAACGCCTAGCAGATGCAGACTCTTACTTTCGAGTGCACGTCTTCAACACCTGTCTGGACATCGTCATCTCTCAGCTGACCCAGCGATTCACTGGTCGACGATCAACAGCGGAACGTTTTTTAAGCTATACAGCCCATGACACTCTGCACCGCCACAGACGACGAACGGTTTCGGCAAGCAAGCAAACTGGTCGACATCTACAGAGATGACATTACTGAAGATTTCCCCATTCAGTTGCTGTCATTCCGTGCTTGCTTGAAACAGCGCATCTCACAAGTCAAGACAGTGCGAGAGCTCGCAAAGATGCTGCTCATTGAGAACAGCTGCATCACAGCAAGTTTCGAAGCAGTTTGCACAGTTATCATGCTCTTTCTTACAATACCAGTGACAGTGGCCTCCGCAGAGCGCTCCTTTTCAAAACTAAAGCTAATTAAAAGCTACCTGAGGAGCTCAATGGGACAGAGTCGTCTCTCTGGACTCGCCATCCTGTCGATTGAGAATGTTCGTGCCTGGCAGCTGGATGTGCAGGACCTGATCGAAGAGTTTGCGCAGAGTAAGGCCCGGAAGCTGCATCTATGATGTTAGTAAAAACTTTATATATCTTAAAATAGTTATGGATAAAAAAATGGCAACACAACACAGTAGTAGCAAGTGGGGTCCTGGATTGGTCTTTCGCGCGTCTATGTGCGCGCTCACTGTGTGTGCACTGCACGACAATAGCCAAACATCGGGTTGGTGTGCAAGAGGCTTCAGTCAGTAGTCTACTGTGAAAGTGATAACGTTTACAATATACGCTTTGAGCTTTGGCTCGTCTGATTTTTTTCTGGGCTTTATTATTTCTGCCACCAAATCACCAAATAGCCTATGTTTTCATGGACATGCATGGTGCGCCATCAATGTTTTAGTGGATGTGGTGGTGCGCTGTCACCAATGGTTGCATTCAAGGTGCGCAGTCGCTATTTTCCCGTGTGTGATGTGTGATCATATACTACTGAGAATTGCATAATTGTATTTGTTTGGGCAATTTATGGAACTGCCGCCCTATCCTGGACCTTTACACCTGTTGTACTTCATATGGGGCCCACGCAGATAATGTTGCTTACGGGCCCATTGATGTGTCGTTACGCCACTGTAAACAACCCTCCCTTTTAAATTCTTGTCACGCAACAGAATAATAGCAAATAAATTGTGTGATGAAGTCATTTTTGATTTTTGTATATAATTTTTAAAAAGGCTAGTTCACTTTAAAAAACGGGTGCTAAAGAGTTGAAATTAATTGCAAACAGTAGTAAAAAGATTGAATTTGATGTTCATGTATGAAATTTGAGTGAACACTTATAAACAACCGAGTAATAGCAAAGAAATTGTGTGATGAAGTCATTTTTGATTTTTGCATAATTATTTTCAAAAGGCCAGTTAACTACGAAAAACGAGTGCTAAAGAGTTACAATTAATTGCAAAGGGTAGTAAAAAGATTAAAGGTATAAAAATTTGCGTAGACAATAATAAAGAACAGAATAATTTATTTTGAAGAAAAAAAAAACCATAAATCGTCGAGAAATCTTCAACAGCCAACCGGAAATTCAATTTTTTTAACTTTGGGAGAAAAACATCAGGTGGCAGCACCTTCGTTTTAACATACCTACTAATATATGCACTCGGATTTAGAATGAAATGGAAGGCAGATGCAAAAAAATTATTTCCTTAACCTTCTTTTGTTAGTCGAAGTCGATATTAAATGCACTTCCAGCTCCAGAGCTGTTTATTTATTATTTTGCAAAGTTCAACTTCTTCACAACACCAGGCAGCAACGCTTCCAGTTCTAATACCAATTTACATTTGGGTGTCCCCGCTCTACCCTCAGCTAATGTGTGTCCTCAATTATATGTGGTTAAACTAGCTAAAAAACATTTTCTTTGCTTTTAAAAGTCCCATTGAACAGCAAAGAAGTCTTGGATTTTGATGGAAAAAAAATACTTTTTCATTCTATTGTCTGAATATAATGGCATTCCGAGGGAATGGATCAAGAAGAAATGACCCCAAGATAGAAGTGGAAAATGATGACTCATGGGAAAATGGGTCAAAATCATGGGTAGGCAAGTTTTTTTTTTAGTGGAATACAATTAAGTATTGTAAAAAATACAGTTTCTCAGGCTGTGGATGATTTTAATACCGACTTGACATAGAAAGAGAAAAAAACTGAAAACATAGAGACATCTCTCTGGCCTCTCTTTTATTATAGTATTAAACCTCACAAACCTCTCCCTTTTTCATAACAAAGCTGTTCTTATTATAATTGCGTTACATTAAACAGCTTGAGTTATTTAACTCTAGAGGAGGAACCTTGATACGGAGTTCCCCCTGTGTCCGGAGTCACTTATTCGACAGGATTCCTGGACGAGAGGAACTCCATCGTCTCTTGTCGGGACTGACTTGTTCTTATGGTAAGTAGTTCAATGCCTCCCTCGTCACGGAAGGCTCTCTAGACTTCCTCTCAAAGCTTATTAATTCTCTTAGCATTTTTCTGGCCGATTTGACGACGAAAGTGAAGGAGGAAGACAGTAAGTCCGCCCCTCATAATTCATCTAGAAGATAAAAGAAACAACGCATCAAAATGTATTGAATGTTTTTTGTAATAAATGTAAAAATTAATAAAATAATTAGTAAAAAATCTTTTAGAATATTTTTTTTAAAGGGAGAGGTTTCTGAGGTTTAATACTTTAATAAAAGAGAGGCCAGAGAGATGTCTCTATGTTTTCAGTTTTTTTCTCTTTCTATGTCAAGTCGGTATTAAAATCATCCACAGCCGTTTCTCATATAAATTGAGTTAATAATGACAACAAAAATAATATTATTTTCACATTAATAGATAAATTATTTCCGTGTTCTTGTTATTATTAGGCAAATACCTATTTAGGCCATATTTTCCATGCGTCATACTTTTCTATCTTGGGTCATTTCTTTTGGTACAAGGATTTACCTTCATAAGTTTAATAAGTGTACAGAAAAGGATCAAAATCGGTGAGTGTCAAGTATCCAGTACACATGGAATTAACCCATATTGACATAAAACAAAGTACTACACAGTATAAAGCTATACATTTAAAAATAGGGTTCCTTTGCTATAAAAGGCAGAACATCCGTCGGAAGGATCATAAAAAAATATCAAGTCTGATCATCCAATACTAAAGACTTATGTCCCCAATTTTAAAGTATTTTTTTCCATGTCCAAGGTTTTTATTATATTCATACAATACAATAATATAAAAATAAAATAGATATAAAAAGGGGGAGATTTGTGTTTGGTAAAAACATAAATAACTAGAGGCATATATACACTCAGAGAGTGCAAACCTCCGCCGTCACAGGGTCCTTATGAGCCTTCCGAGGCGGATTTTTCACGACTGGGGCGGCGTAGAGGGACGGGGGAGGGATCCCCTCGACGAAAATTTCGAGAGAAAGACGCTCCCGGCACCCAATTTCACAGCACAGCGACATCTATTGGCAGAGTAGGCTAACTTGAAATATTTATTAGTATTTAGCTCATTTTGCATCTTAATTCTGCACTCAGAGATGCCAAAATTTAATCACTTGTTTCTTTTGGCATTTCCAACAACTCCACAAAGTTTCATCCGAATCCGTTCCGTACTTTTTGAGTTATCCTGCTGACAAACAAACTAACCAACAAACCAACGCCAGTGAAAGCAATACCTCCTTCGGCGGAGGTAAACATTATAGTTAAGTACTTAGCACTTATTTGGCTGGCATATTATTTTAAATCTATGATTTTTATTTGATATTCATGAAATATTTTCTTGATTATGTTCTACCTCAGAGCAAAAATGCGACACAAATCTGTTTTTACAATTTTTTAAACATTTGCTTTGATTTTATATTACAGACTGATAAAAATGATTTCAAAGGATAAGAATAATTACAAAGTGTTATTTTTATTTGTACATCACATGCTTTGAATTTTTAAGCACACTTGTTTGACCGTAATTGTAATTTGAAAATTAATCATTTGTATTTGGTATTTATGCAATATTTTCTTGATTGCGTTCAACCACAGAGCAAAAATGTGAAACTACTCGGTTTAACTTTGTTTTTTATGCATTTTTGGGGTTATATATATATATATCATTTTTAAATCTCATAAACAAACATGATAAAAAGCATTGAACAAAAAATAATACATTTTCATATAAAAAACAAATATCATCTCTTCTTTATCCAACGTCTTCCACATCAAGCCTCTCTTCCCCTTTTGTTTGCCTGATTCGATGGATCTTGATAAGGACAACAATGATCAGAGCTCCAATGAGACCCGGGAGACCAGCCATAAGGAATGTATGTGTATAATTGATCTCATGGTCGTATAAAAAACCTAGAAATATATGTATGTATATGATTGATATGGTAGACAACAAAAATAAAGACATATCTTAAGTAAGGTTAAAGTAAACAAAAAATAACAATGGGAATGGAGCGAGTAAGAACTTTCAGTTCACTTTCTATTATGTTGTAGTATGCCCAGGAGATAAAATGTTGATTTCATATTAATGTACTTCACAGGTCTATTGGATTTATGCTTGTCATATATATTATTTTCTATATGGTTCGATAAAGTTGCATCTGAGTTGAATCAGCAGGAAAATAATTCTAAATAAAAATTGTAAAAAGGAGAAAAAACATTTTTTTACTGCATAAAAATGGGGGCCAAATATTTTAGAAGCATTACAAGATCAGTTGCGCATGTTTTTGTCCATGAATGTCATTTTTATTTGATAAGGAATATTTCTTTCAATTGCATTTGATTATTATAGGGCTTAGTTCCACATGGTTCCCATGTGATCTCTCAAAGATAAGCCCCTTTTGTCATAGCCCTAAGAGATTTAGTCCTTTGCAGTTGACATAATAATGAACTGCTACTCATTAGAGAGAAAAATAAGTATATTCCCACCTCTTAGCTAATAATAGAGATATAAAGACATAGAGAGCTTATTGGATTCTTAAGAGAAATACGTCATATTGTCCAATATAAACAAATCTTTATATCTCTATGACCAACTTACGAGGGACAAATTACTTTGTTTATATTGGACACAGGCAACAATTGAACAAGCTGTTGAAGGAATACGCTCTCTATATCTTTATATCTCTTTGCAGCTAATGCGTTCCCTGTGTATGCCATTTTTTTAAGAATAACTGTCACAGTATTTATCACGCAAGTCTGATAACTTCCCTGATACATATATTGCTAATGTCTGAATCCTATTACTTAAATTATTATTTGTATCCCTTCAAAATACTTTCAAATACCCAAACTTCGAATTTGCAACCATAGCAAAACAATCAAAGGATACTGAATTAGCTTTTCCAATCATAAAAACAGGATTCACATGAAAGTACTCCAATTTCATTAGAACAGAGCCTTAAGGATCTACTACTTAGTAACCTATGTTTTGTAGTTGTTGGAAAAATGACTACTCGAAGCAGAACAAACTTTAATATACACTATCAAAACGTGATTTCTTCATAGAGATAAAAAGATATAGAGAGCTTATTCCTTTCAGATGTATCTGTGTGTCCAATATAAACAAAGTAATTTGATCTTACGTCATCGTAAGCTGAGCATTGAGATATAATATATCTCTATGATCACAACCTACGATGACGTAGATCAAATTACTTTGTTTATAGTGGACACACAGAATATAGCTGAACGATGTTTCTCTGCTGTTGAAGGGAATCAGCTCTTTATATCTTTATATCTCTATGGATTTCTTAGACTAGCGGTCCTCAATTAAATGTATTTATAAATATAAATAATCGTAATCATTATATTATATTGTACCAAAATATTCATATGATATAAACGGTATTCAAAAGAAATGGCAAAAATACGGCCTAGGAAGAAATGGTCAAATAAAAAAGGGGACCAAGAAGAAATAACTCAAGATAGAAAAAGAAAACTCATGGAAAAATGGCCCAAATGCTTGAAATTCAATTTCAAAGTATATTGAACAAAAAATATTAATATGACTAAAACGATTTCCAAAAGAAATGCCCAAGGAAAATACAGTCTAGGAAGAAATGGCCCAATAATAAAGGGACTAAGAAGAAATTACTCAAGATAGAGAAAGAAAAGGAGGTATCATGGAAAAATGGCCCAAATGCTTGTGTAGGCAAGATTTTGAGTAGAATATAACTAAATATTTAGGAATACTATTTCCCATATAAATTCAGTAAATGACAAGATATATTTTTATTTTTACACTTATAGATGTCTTTGTTGTTGTTATTAGAGTGAACAAAGATTTATTTGGGCCATTTCTTCCATGTGCCATCATTTTCCCTTTCTATCCTGGGCTATGCCTTCCTGTCTCATTTCTTTCTAAGCCATATATTACTCGGCCATTTCTTCTTAGTATCGATAAAAATATATACCACTCACAAATAAGAAGCCTTTTCTAGGAAGGACATAAAACTAAATGTATGCATAGGCTTGATTGAGTCTGAGCATCTTAGAAGCGTTAGCCTCTCAAGGGAAGGGGACTCTTATCAAAAACATTGGAGAAAGTTGATTTCACTTTACCAAATTAAACGTCAATCCTATCTCAAGTGAAAGACTGTATAATCAGCAAAACATTAGGGTAAGGAAAAATACTTTTTATTATCGATCCCTCTTTGTTATAATATAGTCATAGACTGGTTAATAAACCCATTATCGATTTGAAAGTCCCTTAATATCGAATCAATATTAAACCTTTCTGGCCTGCATTAAAATTTAAAGGATAATGACGCGTTTAAAGTCGAACCAAAATTGTATTTGGTGACATATTTTTTGCTTTATTAAATTAGTATTAATGTGCTATGACAAAAGAGGGGTTTATTCAAAGGATTCGTAGATTGAGGCCTATATGAAGAGACACTTTGAGTTCTCAAGGATGATATTAATATCTCTGAGGTGATGTTTACACCTCAACAGAGAGCCTATTTATTTATTGAAAATCCCTTCGATAAATGAAAGGTTGGTTGTTATTGTACAGATTTTGTCATGATTCCGATTTATTTATCCAAGGATTGTCTATCCTTTTCTTACTCGAATTTACCTGCAAAACATGGTCCTAATGCGAGTGGAAATGCCAGTAGGGGACACATGGATCCAAAGAGCAAGGAGCTTTCCTTCTCGTAGGACAAGTTATCCACTATGGGTCCCAGGAGAGACACCAGGGCTCCATCAATAGTCCAAACAAAGACAGCAGCCAATGACCCAGTATACTTCATAGTCTGGATTCGGTAGGTCTGAGAAGGAGAAGGCCAGGAGGGAAAGGCCGGAGGAGCAATGGAGACCGTGGCAAGGCAGAAGGGGTTTAAAAACTCTCGTTTAGACATTTTGCAGAAGAGGATTCGTCCCACGCCAGAGGCTAGGGCCAAGGCAGTTATGAGCACGGCTCCGTCATAGTCCTCGTGAATATCGATGTCGATTCGATCAATGTATATGGGCTAGCGAAAAAGAAATAATCAAATGATGAGTGCGTTATTATAATGCGTTGGGCAGCAAAAAGGATTTCTCAAAACATGTTAAGGATCTCCCAGCGAGATTTTGCTCGCCCTTTCTCAGTAAGAATGACATTATTCTTTGAAGCATACCAATATTCAACATTTGATGGATTACCAATTGTAAATGACCCTTATATGTCGTGGTTGTATGATTTTATTACGGAGCTAATATAACTCAAGCCTTATGGCTACTAAAAAAACATATATCTGGATATACAAACAAATAATATAGGTACAAAAATAAAATATGAA
>CP045910.1:5452243-5463252 GCA_013387185.1 Caligus rogercresseyi
GCCAGTGAAAACAATACCTCCTTCGGCGGAGGTAAAAATGGTCGATATCTATAACCTTTTTTGTGTTATTATATTTTTAGAGAAAATATGAGCGCTTAGAATGAAAACCCTTTAACATTCTGTCTATTACTCTATTTAATCATACTGATTAAAAAAATACACAAAGTACAAAAGACATTGCTTGCACTCTTATCCAATCCAAACACAACCCCAGAAAAAAAGGAAGAAAGAAGAGAAAACACATATAGGATTGCATTTTCATGTACTAAGAAACTCGACGCCATCTTGCTTATAATCGCATGTCTACAACATATTACCATATTATATAATTAAAAACCCTTATAAACCTCAAAGGAAAACAACCTTCGTTTTTTTTGTGCAATCTGATCTTCAAAGATAATTATTTGCCATTCACCTTTCATCCTTTCTTAATACACACATAAATATATAGACTTGAGCAAATCACACAAAGAGGGAGTGAATGAAATTTTCTTCTTCTTTTTTTTAGTTCGTCTTAATGACAGGAGCTCACAAAAAAATAATATATAAAAAAATAATGAAGACGGTATTGATCAAACTTACGCCGCCGCCGCCGCGCATAGAGTTAGGCTATCACAATATAATGAAAAATGACTTTAGACTCAAGTTGAAAGACGACAAGAAAAAAGTGTAATTATGCCATTATGTCTATCAGGACTGTCAATCAAAGGAAGCCTTGCTTTTCGTTATGTTGTGGTTGCTGTACATAGTAAGACTTTGTTCTTTTACTTTTGGCCGGGGAAGACAGAAAATGAAAACTACACGTGACGTAAAAAGTGTATGCATATAAAATAGGTTTCTGTCTTGGATGTGATGGATCAATAAATTATTTATCTTAATATATTTCAAGTGATCCATATAATACAGGGATATCAGGGTGAAATCGGTCAGAGGGCCAGATTGTTTTCAAGTGGGGTGACCAAATTACCGGTACATTTTTGGCCTGACCAAACACTAGACAAAAAACAAAAATAGATTTTATATTTGTTCATATGTGACCCAATCTGCCGGAATGAGTCGGAAGTCGGCGTTCTATTTATTCAGACACGGCCGATTATGTCAAAACACGTCAAAATATCATTTTTTTCTTTTTTGGTCTCATATGAAAGAAAATATGTTCAAAATTAATATCCTAAAGTTTCATTGTGTTAGTAATTGTGGAAATGTACTTAAATGGTTATTTATGACGAGTTGAAACTCTCAAATATTATTTATCATTATCTATTGACCGTATTATAATGTAAAGTATTTAATAAATATTTTTGAAATTTTTGAAGCTAAAGTCTGATTTAATACATTTCCAAGTATCTAAATGTCTGTATTACATTTCTGTTGTTGAATAGTGGGTGCATCTCTTTGGATTCTATGTATTGTTAAAGATATCAACAAAAAAACTGACGAAAAACTTTAAATGCGATTTTCTCGGTTTTTTCAATTAGAAAATGATGCTGTGATACCATAATTCAAACGAATGTAACTTGACAACCATTTAAGATACAGCTTTGACCAAGGTATCATTTTAATCATTGGTTTCTCTTCTTTCCAATGATACCAAAACATCAATTTGAATTTGGGTCACTGTGACTCATTTTGTCATATCAGGTCACATATTATATCACAGTATATATTTACAGTACAGTATTATTTTTTTATTAAAAAACATTCTAAGCCACTGACGTAACGGGCCGAATGTGATGTCCATTCGAGCTGGACCGCGGGCCGTCACCATGGCACTGCTGATATAATGTGTTACGTTATTAACAATAGGAAACGCTCATAAGTACCTTAATTGACAAAGTTTATATTATTCCCTTAATATTGTTACCTCCGCCGAAGGAGGTATTGTTTTCACTGGCGTTTGTTGGTTTGTTAGTTTGTCAGCAGGATAACTCAAAAAGTACTGAACGGATTCGGATGAAACTTTGTGGAGTTGTTGGAAATGCCAAAAGAAACAAGTGATTAAATTTTGGCATCTCTAAGTGCTTTTTTAATATGCAAAATGAGCAAAATACTACTAATAATAATAATGAAATGGGGTCTCTATTCAGGGAGTAGGAAAGAACAAACGCTAAAAAAATATTCATTGACGTATTATTGTTCATATATCAGCTCAGGACTATGTTGACCCAGTGACGTAGCTTAAACTTCTTCCTCTTCCCGTCTCTGAGTGCTTTTTTAATATGCAAAATAAGCTAACAGAGAGGAAACAATGATTAGAGATAGAAAATCGGGCGTGTGAAAGGGAGAATGTTTGAATGGGAATGTTGTGGGGATCGGCGGAGGTACACACTCTCTGAGTGTATATATGCCTCTAGTTGGTTATATTTATTATAAGTGGATATAAATAAGCATTATAGCATTTAAATAAGTCACTCGAACCTAAGAGGATCTTATCAATGAGGTAGTGGACAAAAAATGACCATCCCCTCTCGGGAGGATTGAACCACCGCCCCCCAACATGTAGAGTGCAACACGCTTAACATGAGCAATTGGTCTTGTAATGCTTCTGGAATATTTGGCCGTCATTTTTATGAAGTAAAAAACTTAAAAATAAATTTTCCTCATTTTCACTATTTAGAATTGCTTTCTTGCTGAACCACCTCATTTTTTATATTGATTGATAGTATATCTATCAGATAATAATAGAATATTTTTATTTTAGAGCTAAAATTCTATAAGTGCAACACATAGATGATCTTCTTACCAAGCTGAAGACGTCTCTCTTCTGGTCATTTTAGTGTGGATTTTCGGTTAGAATGATATAGGCATGGGTAAGGTTTTGTATAGAGGTGCGAATTTACCTCCGCCAAAGGAGGTATTGTTACTTCCGCGAAGAGGTATTGTTTTCACTGGCGTTGGTTTGTTTGTTTGTTGGTTTGTCAGCAGGATAACTCAAAAAGTACGGAACGGATTCGGATGAAACTTGGTGGAGTTGTTGGAAATATCAAAAGTAACAAGTGATTAAATTTTGGCATCTCTGAGTGCAGAATTAAGATGCAAAACGAGCAAAATACTAATAAATATATCAAGTTAGCCTACTCTGTCAACAGATGTCGCTGTGCTGTAAAATCGGGTGCCGGGAGCGTCTTCCTCTCGGAATTTCCGTCGAGGGGAACCCTCCCCCGTCCCTCTACGCCCGCCCCAGTCGTGAAAAATCCGCCTCGGAAGGTTCATAAGGACCCGTGACGGCGGAGGTTTGCACTCTCTGAGTGTATATATGCCTCTAGTTTCACTGGCGTTGGTTTGTTTGTTTGTTGGTTTGTCAGCAGGATAACTCAAAAAGTACTGAACGGATTTGGATGAAACTTTGTGGAGTTGTTGGAAATGTCAAAAGTAACAAGTGATTAAATTTTGGCATCTCTGAGTGCAGAATTAAGATGCAAAACGAGCTAAATACTAATAAATATTCAAGTTAGCCTACTCTGCCAATAGATGTCGCTGTGCTGTAAAATCGGGTGCCGGAGCGTCTTCCTCTCAGAATTTACGTCGAGGGGAACCCTCCCCCGTCCCTCTACGCCCCCCAGTCGTGAAAAATCCGCCTCGGAAGGCTCATAAGGACCCCGTGACGGCGGAGGTTTGCACTCTCTGAGTGTATATATGCCTTTAGTTATCATTTGTTTTTTGATAGTTGTCGTTTGGTAATAAATGAGATTAAAAATAGTTTAGAGAAGAATAAAAAATGCAACAAAGATTATGTCTGTTATAAATAAATATGTCTGCACATAAAAGGACTCTTAAGCTCCTCAATGGTGAAATGTTGATCTCCGGTCCGAATCTTGGCTGTTATAAAAAATGAACAAATTGCAGATTGAATATCATACTTACGGCATATTCGTTAGCTCGCAACGCTACTCAAGTATTATAAGGCCCTGATAAGGTCATATAGCCTAAAGACTAACCGTTACATGTAGCAGCAATTAAGAAAGAGGACCTGATAGCCAATAATATACCTGTTTAAAATCTGTATTTATCTCCTTATGTCAAAGTTCCAAGGTTCGAATCATAAATATGATGAAACTCTTCTAGGATTATTGCAATTTTTTGCATGGACAAAATAAAATCAGGAAAAATACTGGTGATACAATATAATTATATAGGTCAATGTGCTCATCTTTGTCATTCTTGTTCCGGTTAGTTTTTAACCCACAATGTGTATTTATGAGTTTGCTTTATTGTAACTCTTCCCATTAATATATATTAGTCTATATATATTATATATATATATATATATATATATATATATATATATATATGCTTTTCGGTATATTTTAATAAATAAATGATAATAGAGTATTCTTGACTGTGTCTCTGTATATTAATTGGACATCTATTGTCGGAGACCTTGTTGTACCGAATAAAAGCCCAACTATTGTTTGTCGTAAACTCCTAAAGGTCGACTAAAGACATTCAACTGAATTTGTGCACACCACATTTGTATTTTAAATAAGCAATTCAGGGGAATTTGTTTTAGAATCAGTCCAAGGCTGACCAAAAGAGTCGTATAAAAACATTTGTCCATATATATATATATATATATATATATATATATATATATATATATATATATATATATATATATATATATATATATATATATATATATATATATATATATATATATATATATATATATATATATATATATAATTGCACTATCTGACAAGAGTTTGGAACACAAAATGGCCCTTTCTAAAAAAAAACATATTATTTAATTTTCAGCGCAAAACAGAATTTTTAAAATGTATTGTTCCATATCCAAAAGAAGTTCACTTTTATAATTAACAAAGAAGCAACATCAAAATAATAAAATTAAAACAACTATTTTTATTTTTTTTGGCCATAAGGCGATACTTTATTAATTTCTATAAAGATTTATATAGACATGACGGAAAGAACATTCTACTAGACAGATAAAACAGGAATCAAATAACAAAAAAGCATATAAAATATTAAAAAGTAATCACAAACACTTTCCAATTGGATAAAACTTTTTTGTAAAACACGAAGATATAAATTAATAATATTGGAAACGCCAGAAATGTCGTGGTCATTGGAGCTTCTTTTGGCATATAAAATTTGCTGGTTTTGGTGATGATTGCGTTGATGACGGCCTCCATTTGACCAGTGTAAAAGGCTATAAAATGGTCCCTCGTTGGAGTATAAAAGTTATATTGGAGGCGAAGAATTTCTCCAGTTTCGGTATAAACTTCCTGTAGCTTGGAGCAATCAAATAAAAAGTGATCCGTCGTTTCCCTGTTATCGTGGCAAAATCTACAGAGGCTCTGTGGGCCAGAGAAGAACTTTTCCCGAACTTCAAGTGTCCCAGTGAGCACTCTATATTTAAACCATCTTTCAGAAGATGAGAGGAGGGGATTCTTAATCGTTTTAGTACTCATGCTCACTGTTAAATTAAGTTGTCTTCTTTTAAGGTAGTTAATGAAGGGTTCTAAGGTAGGTGTTTGGGAGAGACTGTGAAATTTTGAGGATGGGTGTTAAACAATTTTAAACGAAATGGGACTTCAGGCTTGATTATTGGAACATGTTTCCCGAAAAAGTGAGTATATCTTTGAAAAGCTAGTTTGTAAATGAGAAGTTCTTTATTAGCTGTTTCAGCGGCAAAGTTCAAGCTCCTGGAATATGTATTTAAGTCATTAAAACACTCTCGTGTGGGCATTTCCCATTTAAGAGATATTTCAAAGCTCTTAATACTTGATTCCAGGCTGTTACAAAGTTTTTGTATACGCGAAGAGTATTGAGAAAACTCATGGAACACCTTTTTCAAACCCGCATATGGATCACTACGGTAATTTAAGTTTTTACATTTGACTAAGTGTATACTCCAGAATTCATCCATTGCCCAGAGTTTTTGTATCCAATAAAGATTCAATGATTTCCATAGGTCTTTGAAGGATAAAATGGAGAGGCCACCATAAGAAGAGGGATTGTGAAGTCTTTCGAATGATATATATATTTTTTTTTTCTCTTCAGCAAGGTCTTTATTTAATTATTTAATATATCTGACGTACACAATATACACATATATATCAATAAAATTAAAATAGGAAAATTGTGCAGTGTTGAAACAAACATAAATAAACATTGTAGTTTAAAATTATTTTCCTCTTTAAGACCTTAAAAACATCAAATTACTTAGGAAGTATAAAAAGCAATACTAAAACCAAACAAAACATAAAATCACAATAAACGAACAAAACGTAATATTATAGCAAGTCAATGAACAAAGACAGATAACACGCATACATAATTAAAAACGAATATAATTATCCGATTTAAAGTCCATAAGCTATTAGTTCTCCGTGTCCTTAGTGTTTTCGTTATAATAACTTATTATACGTTTTAGCATTCTGGAGTGTCGGGCTGATGAGGAGGGATAATACTTTATGATTTCATACGCGAAGTTCCATATATTGTCCTGGACCTTGGGAATCCTTAGGGAGAGGGCAGCATACCTCGCTGCAGCCGATATGATTATTGATCTCATATCAATAACATTGACACATCGATCCGTTGTTATGCATTGACCAATATAAGCTTTGAGGTTGGCAATGGCGACAGATAGAGCTTTACCTTCACTTGAAGTACCCTTCAAGAAAGATGGTACACCAAAAAGAAAAACTGCTTTGATAAAAGAAGGTCTAAAATCTTTTAAGAACTCTTGATTTATAAGTAAAAATATTTAATCACGCTTTTTCTTGTTAAATTGAAAAACGCTTTTTCCGTATTTAAAATGTCTTGGCATAGACTGTCATCGCATGGGGTCACTCGGAGGAGATGTGTAACCTTTGGAATTATATACACATTCCATGCTTGGATTTTATCCCACATGTTGAGGTTCATAGACGAAAAAAAATTAAGGCCTTTTTAATTCTTACTTTAATCTCATGAAGATTTTTCTCCGTACACTTATCTCCAACCCAGGAGCCCAGTAGGTAAATACATGTTTTTGATTTGAACATAGGCCATGCTTTCTCAATTATTTCTCCGTAATTACTCAGGATCTCCGTTTTCTCCTCGTTAACTGTGAGGCCTGCCTCAATCGAATACTTATTAATAATTTCATTGTGTTTTGTATGGATCTAATAGTTTCTAGCGGACTGCCTCAAAAATCAAAGTCATGTCGTCAGCATAACTGAGACATTTTTGATTTAGGTTTGGCGAAAAGCCATTGATCTTGCTGTCAGTGTTTAATTTTATTATTAGCGGATCCAAGCAAAGCACGAAGAGAAGTGCTGCGCTTGGGTCGCCTTGTCTAACGCCTCGTTTGTTCTCAAAGAAGTCCATTGACTCCATAGTGAATAAGAGTTTTAGATCTGGCTAAGATAGCACCAACCATTCGAATGATAAAATCGCCAAATCCTTTTTTTTAAAGGGTATGAATGATAAATTATGTGATAGCGTGTGTGTGTAATCCTTTATTTGATTTAAATAATCAGCTATTTGCTGGTCTGTCTTAGTTATAATAATATAAAACATAAAATAAAAAATACAAAATCAAATCATTCCTGTGTATAAACACATACACATATATATATAAACCCTAAAACACGTATAAAATTAAAAATACTAAACTAAATAAATAAATCCCCCTAAATTGGGGGGTACTGCGGCCAATGGTCCTGGCTACGTCCCTTGCCGCAGCTAGTGTCCTGGCCGACCTCAGGGACTCAAAATTGTTCCACACAGACACTGTGTGGGACGCAAATGTGTCTGTGCCGCCCCTTAATGGACACGCCATCGAAGTCGTAGACCTCGTCGGTCTCTTTATCAAAGGCTTTGGCAAAATCTATTGTCATCACAGAAACTTTATCCATGGACTCTAATAGGGTTGTAGACCAAACGTAATGTTTTCCATACGCTTTTGTTTTATAAAACCATATTGACTAGGATTTAAATTTTTGGATAAAACGAGGCTCAAACGATTCGATTAAATTATTGAGAAGATTTTAAAAATAAAATTCTGCATTGTGAGTGGGCGAAGATTCCTCAGATGCCTGGGGTCTTTAAAACAACTAAATTTATCTCCACATGGATTTGTAAAATAACCTTTCCGTGGAAATATGTGGGGTACGATTTATCCATCTTGCTCCGCTGGACATCTCCAATTTCTTCTAAAACGGATTATGAGGCAATACATGAAATTTGCCAAAAGACACATAAAATGATTATATTCAATCTTTGTAATTTCATTAAATTTTTGCTATATTATTTATATGTTTGTACTTTTTATAACAATTTTGTTTCCTTAGAGTTTTTTATTATTAATTCTTGTATATAGTGATGTTAGATTTTAGATTAGAGATATAATTTTAAACTATTATTTTTATTTATATATATTTTTATATGTAATATCTCTATATCAAGTCTTAGGAATATATATACAGGGTGATTCACTTAAATTGAGACTCACATATTACAAACTACAATTTTTGTAGATTCTAGATAAAACCCGGTCATTCTGACTGTTGTGAGTGGCCTGGACCGTGAAAATCTTTGTCTGAGGAAGAGATTCCTGCCTGTGTTGCCTCCACCGTGAGGAGGTTCAAAGCTGTAGTGAAGGCCAAAGAAGGATATGTGAAAATTTAATTAAATACATTTTGTAAATTACACATTGTGCTATCATTTGTGTTTAAAAATTATTTGTGTAAAATTTAATACAAAGATTGTAGTTTGTAATATGTGAGTCTCAATTTAAGTGATCACCCTGTATATATATGTACAATATACGTTTAATCCCAAATATTACTCAAGTTTAATTTTATATAGATTTGTGTGTGAATAATATCACGTTCAACAAATGTTCATGGTGCCTTAACGATATATTCAAATACTTATACCCTGTATATTCATCTTTACGCCGAACCATTATGCATTTATTCTTTAGTCATGACAAAGGGCTGGTAGGAGTAGTATATTTTTTTTTGAACGAAATGTGCATCTTTTGACAAATTATTATGAATAATATTTTTATGATATGATGAAAATATATGACTTAGAATATTCGAATTTAGAATGCTTTTAGAATGTGAGATGTCATTCAAATACCTAAAAAGCCTCATGAAGAAGGACTTATGTTCCTAACAATAATAATACATGACGTTTCTCAATTTCATATGCACCAAAAATATGCTTTTTGGCTGATAACTTTTTTTGTAAAGAAAACAGTCATTTTTAATTGGTTTTTCCCTTTTAATATAGTTCTTAATCACTTTTTATATATCTTAATAGGCATATTTGTATGATCCTTCAAATACTTGAAGCATTAAAAGTACTTGTATTCCTTTACGAAAACCTCTTTTGTGCATATATCCATATGTTATTAAATACAATTTTCTTTATTGGATTTTCCTCCGTCCTGTGATATGCTGTTTTGTTTTCAGATTCTTCTACTCTAAGGCACTGGATTCTTGCACTATTTAACGACTTTCTTTCCTTTTTCTGTCGTTTTTTAATCAAAATGTAATATTATGAATCACAAAACAAACGATTTTTTGTTGTAATACCGTCATCCGTTACAAAAGCAAAGCTTTTGTATAAAAGAAAGAAAACGACACTATGAAGGGTTCTTTGCAAAAGTAAACCAGCGATACTCAACCCGTGGCTCGCGAGCCGCATGCGGCTACTTTAAGACTAACTACGGCTCTTTAGGTCCACTGAAAGTTTATTAAGGCCGGGACTTGATTATTTTCTTTCTTTCGTCATATAGAAAGTGACGACGTTTTTTTTAGAGAAGATTTTTTTTCTAAAAAAATGTCATCACTTTCTTTTAGAAAATCTAATTTTTTTTGCCTATAGGTTCGATAACAATTGCATCCGATAGGAAATCTAAAAAATTAATAACAATAACATCACTTTCTGGATGACAAAGGTACAAATATATATTAAAGTCCCTTCCCGGCGAAAAAGTGTCCCGGTCGTTTCCCGAATATTACATAATGCGGTGTTATTACATAATGTGACGCTAAATGGCTCATGCAAAAATATTTTTTCGTCAATGTGGCTCCTGGACAAGGTTGAGACCCTGTGTTAGACTATTTTATATTCTTATAGAACAGTTTTATATGGATGCTTATCGGTCTAGAATAACTATTCAGTTATTATATAATATAAACAAGTTGTTCCTGAATTCTTAAACTTCATTTTAATGGTTTAGATGTCATTATTATTATTATTATTCGTCAAAACTGCATGCCAATAGATTGTCAAATAGTTAAGCATCTTACATATAATATTTCGTACACAAATTAACTATTTTGACGAAATATAATCTGTATTTCACAATACTAAATATTCTTATTAAAGAGTTTCCTTCAAATCTATTTAAATATATGTCCGCTTTAAAAAGATTTACTAGTACCTGAACTCATGACACAACACAAAAAAAGAAAAACGGTCATTCTAGAGATCAACGACATTAATCTCACTTTTCGTTTTTATGAAGGCAATAACTTACCTTGACTCTCCAGGGCTTACTTAATAGTATTTACATTTAGTATTTCATGCTCAATTGATAAGATTGAGGGGTCTTTTTATGGTTTCTCCATGTCATGCTCAGTTTTCTCTTAAAGCTGAAGCCTACTTGACCGTGAGGTTCTATCTGATTTACGTATTATATACGTATAAAAGTTATATTTAAAAAGTAAAAAGAAAGCTGGTAAATAAGGGTTACTATATAAATATAGTAACTATCGGATATGTTTTGTTGTGTTTATGCCGTTTGAAGATTTTTTTGGATGATAATTGTTTTTGAAGATATTGAATAAATAGCACCGAGTGTACAAAAAAATAACATTTCCTTATATTTAATTAATACCTTCAAAGCTCTTAAAAGTGTATTTATTCTACAATATGCAAACAATCTCTCTCATAGAAATCGAACTGAAAGGCCTGATGTATTTTACCCCCATACACATTTTCAATGACTATATATATATATACCTATATATATATAT
>CP045910.1:5463352-5486266 GCA_013387185.1 Caligus rogercresseyi
AAAAAAATGCAGTTGTAAAAATAAATTTGCAGAAATAGTATTTGAAAAACGGTAAAACGTCATCTTCAAAAATTATTTTGAACTTTTCAAAGACATTGTTTAGGTTTAATTTTATGTACTGCCATTCTTGTGGTTGACATTATTTACAAAATGAGATATGCAATGCTAAAAAATTATTATTTGTTTGAAAAAAATACATATTTCCTGGATTTTTTTTTCAAATTCAATCATAAATGAAAATTACAAAGCACCGTTTTTCGATTTTGTGAAAAACGTTGGAAAAAACGAGTCAGGCCATCGTTTTTGGGGCATTTTAAACATTTAGGACTTGGATAAATACGTAAATACTACACGATATTTAACCAAAAGACCCTTGCCAATATAAAATTGTGAGTCAAGATAAATATTAGCCACAGTAATTATTCATCAATATGATGGATTGGTAGTTGATTTATTTGTGGGCCGATATAAAAACAATAGTTTGGAGCATAAAGGCGATAACAGCCCCATTGAGCTATAAAACATTGATAAACTTCAATAACAAGTAATATTTTTTATAATCGATCAGCCGTCAGAGGTTCAAAAGAAACGAATCTATACTACTTATAGAATTAATAAACCTATTAAAGAAAAATCTTGTGATTTTTTGTCTGATTCGATCGATTTATACCAGGATATGTATAGGTATAATATCTGTTTGTTTTTTGGCATCCTTCTTCGACAGCAGACAGACTCACATAATAATCTGAATTAGCTATCTATACTTATCCCCCTTTCTCATACAAAATGTTTCAATTATTAAAATTAATGTTAAAATTATTTGTTAAAAAAAATTAATTGTTGAAATTATTCAATTGTATAAATCACGTAGTGAGTCTAAATCAAATGTAGAGTTTTACTTACCAATATAAATTTAAAAATCAGGTTACCCTAACATGAATCTCAGAAGTATAAATACCCAAAAGAATAATCCCATACAATCAATTTAAAAACAGAATAACGACACAACAAACTGAGAATGCTAAATGCCTATGTGAATGTAGGAGTCTTGAAGAGCAAAACAAATCTATAATGACCCTAAATATCAGACATGGCCACTATTGGAACCAAGATTCACCCATCCCTATAGCATATGTCATATGGGAGTCGTCGATAAATCAGTTGACCTCTAGGAGATACTTGAGGTCTCTGCTAGTCATTATTCATACGTTACGTTGAGATACTTAGTGTAATAACGAGACTCCACATTGTGGAGACGAATATTATTACCTTTCTAACCGACGAAATATTTTCCAAGTAGTTTATGGCGATAATACCTATGAAAGACCGTTAAAGGCTTAGCAACTTTTTTAAGTATATATTTTTTTACAAGGACCTTACCCGAGGCATTCATCTTCACAGGACTCCTTACATCTAGGATTATTGCAATCATCATCTGAGCAATGACTGAGGAAATTGAAGTATATGAATCAGGCTTAGAGTTCTTTAAAACGTTCATACTTACATGCAGGATGACGGTGGCCTGAAAAAGATATATATATAATATCATAATATACTTTTCGCAATAAACCAAACTAGGCAGGTACGTCACGTGAAGCTGCTTTTGAAATTGAGGCACTCACGCCATCAGACCGATTTACTAGACCCCTTCTGAAGAAATTCATGAGGATCTGTCTAATGTCATCAGAGCAGCCTCACGTTTTCAAAGCCCCCCACGTGCCATCAAATATCGACATACTCATAAGGATGAAAGGGCTGGCGATTAGCCGAAACCCTACCTCCTTCTTGGGATCTATCTTGTCTTTTCCGCTCCTTCCAATCATTTTGCCAGGAGTCATTGGTTTAAGGGAGTTCTCGGAGATGGGAGGAAGGGAATTTTCAGAAGTGGCGCCATTTTTGCATTCAGATTTTGCCGCCGGCGGGGAATTGGTGCCGGGAGGACAAAGCGTTTTGCAAAAAGTAGTATCTGGGTTTGTTGGACAGTTACTGGAATAATTTAAAAAAGCTAGGGTTAGGAACCTGATTTAATTCGAGAGTCTTACCTACAAAGCGCAGCCCAGCTACTACAAAAGGAGGGATCGAAGGATTTTATTTGTTTGATTCAAAGTATATGGGATATACTTACTTAGCCAAGGTATCTAATGATGAGATGATATCATCTAAACGATAATAAGAATAAAACAATATAAATAAGATTGTATAATGACCGTTGGCTCGGAAATTAAAAATAATGCATATAATATGATATGAAACGAAGAAACTAGAGCATTTACATTTTACAGCCTTACTTGTAGAAACAATAAAGACGTAACGAACTACAAACTTGGACTCCATGTCTATGATTCCCTGTCGGTGAGCAAGGAATGAATAACTGAGATGAATATCATCGATATTGTTGAATTATGTTTGTTTATAAACATAATTATTGGAATACACAAAACTATATATATATATATATATACTTATGTTTATATATTTATACATATATTTATGTATATATGAATAAATATATATATATATATACTTATATATATAATATGTATATACTTATAAATAAATAAATGTATATATATAACACATGGGCTGTAAAGTCCCGGGCCTAACACATAGTTGGCGGTATTTATTGCAGTCACATTTTTTCAGTTAATACTAACCTTCAAAAGACAGCTGTTAAAATTGCATGATATTTTATTATTAGTGTTTGAGTTATTGTGCTAAGAGTGACGCTACTGTTGTTATTTTCAAAACAATGGATAAAAATCCTGTTTTAATTTTACTCTGCTTCTTCATGGGAAAAATACCGTTCAAACTAAGCAATGGCTTGAAATTTTTTTTTGGGGACTCCGCTCCATCAGAAACAACAATAAAACGTTAGTTTGCTGACTTCAAACGTGGTCGTAGAAACATCAATGACGCACAACGCAGTGGACGTCCAAATGAGGCGGTAACACTAGAAAACCTATAAAAAACACAAAATCGTTTTGAATTATCAAAAAGTGAAGTTGTGTGAGTTAGCTGATATCGTATAGATATCAAAATAACTTGTTGGCTTTATATTGCATGAGTATTTGACTATGAGAAGCTCTGTTCAAAGTGGGTGCCGCGTTTGTCAAAATGACCAAAACAAAAACGTGTTTGATTCTGAGCAGTGTTTGGCCATGTTTAAACCTAACAACCCGGAATTTTTGCGTCGATATGTGACAATGGATGAAACATGGATCCATCACTTCACTCCAAATCAAAACGATCGTCATCTGAGTGGACTGCAACTGTTGAACGTCGTCTAAAGCGCCCGAAAGCATAACGATCGGCTGGAAAGGTGATGGCCTCGGTATTTAGATTGTGTGTGGGGGAATATCACGATATCTTGAGAAATGCATACCATCAACAGTGATTATTATATAGCGTTATTGGAGAGTTTGAGGCTGTATTGCAAAGAACGACCTCATATGGCAAATATATTTTTTTTTGTTTCATCAAGACAACGCACCCTATCACAAGTCAATCAAAACAATGGTAAAACTACGTGATTGAACTTCGAGTTGCTCCCACATCCACCGCTTTCATTGCAACATCACTGAACATCATGGCAGAGGCTGATTGTTGGTGCCCTTAATAAGAGGCCCTTCCTCAGCACGAAAGCCAAGAAACGGTCAATTTCTCTTTATTTCTCTTTTCCTTTCATAGTTTTTTTTAGAGAAGAACTGGATGGTGGACGAGTGGCTCTTCATCCAGTTCCAGGAGTTAACGGCGTCTACGAATATAGAAAGTCATCCTAAAGCATCATAGCTCTCAAGAATGGTATTTTTCCCCCATTTTGTGGACTCTTGGCCAAGACACTGATGTGGGCTGAGGGCGTGATCTCAATTGCCAAGAGAGTTGGTCATGGAGTTTGTTGTCCTCTTCCTGTTTTGTCTACCTTCCTGGCTTTCTCTTAGGTGTTATTACTTTCCTTGAGGTATTAACCTTTGAATTGAGACCTTTGGAACAGGGCGATGAGGGATATTCGTTGTAACTCTTCCCGTGCCAGAAGCGCTGACTCGCTATTTCTCTTGGCTTCTTTCTCGTTATATTGGCTCAAAACAAAGGTGGATAAAAGTTGTTTATTTTCGTTATCTCTAGTGATATTAGCAAGAGAAGATCAGAAAAATACAAGTAAGTAAACAAACCTTTTCTAAGTATCGTTCACTGTTCGCTGGAACACACTATATGTGATGTATTTTCTTAATCTAGTATGGGCAAATTTTTACAAAATACGAAAAATAAGCGTTTGCTATTCAATGAAAGATTCTTTACTTTTTTATGATCTCAACGATTCGATTCACTAAACATTCCGTTAAAAATAAATCTAGCTACATAGTTGGTATCCTTAGCTTTATTCTCTAACAAAAAATATAAAGGAAAAGAGGAAGGGCAAGAGAAATTGTATTCTTTCTTTGGTTGATAGTAAGAAGATATCAGATAAGAACCGGTTGATATGTTAGGGTTACCAACAATAACAGTTGCTCATCGTCTACGGTTAAATAAATTATTCCAAAACTTTAGGAAATAATTGCGCGTATTCTGAAGCTTATTGTCATTTTTCGCAGGGGTTATAACAAATATACGCCATTTTATAATTTGTTATTGTGATTTAGTTTGTCAGTTGTTGATAAGTGTTAAAAGTTCGAGGAATAATATATATGTGCTTATGAAATGAAAATGTCTAGAAAACTGAAAAGCACGTTTTTCTACTCTTTTTTTTTGTTTCAGCACCATTTAAGAAAATACATCATATATATATATATATATATATATACCTCCCAAAAAACCCACTATTTTAGTTCTTTTACATATACCAGCGATTCTGGTTCATTTTTTGATGCTGAAAACGAATATCTAAATGAAAAATTTCTAGCATTCTTAGAAATTGGACGTCACTGGGTTCAAAGGTTTCGTTATGAAGCAAAACTTTTTTGTTATTACTTATTTTGAAAAAAGAGTTTTACCAAACTTAGCTATATATAGTCAAATACTCATGCAATATAAAGCCAACAAGTTATTTTGATATCTATACGATATCAGCTAACTCACACAACTTCACTTTTTGATAATTCAAAACGATTTTGTGTTTTTTATAGGTTTTCTAGTGTTACCGCCTCATTTGGACGTCCACTGCGTTGTGCGTCATTGATGTTTCTACGACCACGTTTGAAGTCAGCAAACTAACGTTTTATTGTTGTTTCTGATGGAGCGGAGTCCCCAAAAAAAATTTCAAGCCATTGCTTAGTTTTGAACGGTATTTTTCCCCCATGAAGAAGCAGAGTAAAATTAAAACAGGATTTTTTATCCATTGTTTTGAAAATAACAACAGTAGCGTCACTCTTAGCACAATAACTCAAACACTAATAATAAAATATCATGCAATTTTAACAGCTGTCTTTTGAAGGTTAGTATTAACTGAAAAAATGTGACTGCAATAAATACCGCCAACTATGTGTTAGGCCCGGGACTTTACAGCCCATGTGTTATATATATACATTTATTTATTTATAAGTATATACATAATATATATATAAGTATATATATATATATATGTATTTATTCATATATACATAAATATATGTATAAATATATAAACATAAGTATATATATATATATATAGTTTTTGTGTATTCCAATAATTATGTTTATAAACAAACATAATTCAACAATATCGATGATATTTCATCTCAGTTATTCATTCCTTGCTCACCGACAGGGAATCATAGACATGGAGTCCAAGTTTGTAGTTCGTTACGTCTTTATTTTGTTTCTACAAGTAAGGCTGTAAATGTAAATGCTCTAGTTTCTTCGTTTCATATCAATATTATATGCATTATTTTTAATTTCCGAGCCAACGGTCATTATACAAATCTTATTTATATTTGTTTTATTCTTATTATCGTTTAGATGATATCATCTCATCATCTAGATACCTTGGCTAAGTAAGTATATCCCATATACTTTGAATCAAACAAATAAAATCCTTCGATCCCCTCCTTTTGTAGTAGCTGGGCTGCGCTTTGTAGGTAAGACTCTCGAATTAAATCAGGTTTCTTAACCCTAGCTTTTTTAAATTATTCTAGTAACTGTCCAACAAACCCAGATACTACTTTTTGCAAAACGCTTTGTCCTCCCGGCACCAATTCCCCGCCGGCGGCAAAATCTGAATGCAAAAATGGCGCCACTTCTGAAAATTCCCTTCCTCCCATCTCCGAGAACTCCCTTAAACCAATGACTCCTGGCAAAATGATTGGAAGGAGCGGAAAAGACAAGATAGATCCCAAGAAGGAGGTAGGGTTTCGGCTAATCGCCAGCCCTTTCATTCCTTATGAGTATGTCGATATTTGATGGCACGGGGGGCTGCTTTGAAAACGTGAGGCTGCTCTGTTGACATTAGACAGATCCTCATGAATTTCTTCAGAAGGGGTCTAGTAAATCGGTCTGATGGCGTGAGTGCCTCAATTTCAAAGCAGCTTCACGTCACGTACCTGCCTAGTTTGGGTTTATTGCGAAAAGTATATATTATGTATATATATATATATATCTTTTTCAGGCCACCGTCATCCTGCATGTAAGTATGAACGTTTAAAGAACTCTAAGCCCTGATTCATATACTTAATTCCCTCAGTCATTGCTCAGATGATGATTGCAATAATCCTAGATGTAAGGAGTCCTGTGAAATGAATGCCTTGGGTAAGGTCCTTGTAAAAATATATATACTTAAAAAAGTTGCTAAGCCTTTAACGGTCTTTCATAGGTATTATCGCCATAAACTACTTGGAAAATTATTTCGTCGGTTAGAAAGGTAATAATATTCGTCTCCACAATTGTGGAGTCTCATTATTACACTAAGTATCTCAACGTAACGTATGAATAATGACTAGCAGAGACCTCAAGTATCTCCTAGAGGTCAACTGATTTATCGACGACTCCAATATGACATATGCTATAGGGATGGGTGAATCTTGGTTCCAATAGTGGCCAATGTCTGATATTTAGGGCCATTATAGATTTGTTTTGCTCTTCAAGACTCCTACATTCACATAGGCATTTAGCATTCTCAGTTTGTTGTGTCGTTATTCTGTTTTTTAAATTGATTGTATGGGATTATTCTTTTTGGTATTTATACTTCTGAGATTCATGTTAGGGTAACCTGATTTTTAAATTTATATTGGTAAGTAAAACTCTACATTTGATTTAGACTCACTGCGTGATTTTATACAATTAAATAATTTCAACAATTAAATTTTTTTTTAACAAATAATTTTAACATTAATTTTAATAATTGAACATTTTGTATGAGAAGGTGGGATAAGTATAGATAGCTAATTCATATTATTATGTGAGTCTGTCGCTGTCGAAGAAGGATGCCAAAAAACAAACAGATATTATACCTATACATATCCTGGTATAAATCGATCGAAATCAGACAAAAAATCACAAGATTTTTCTTTAATAGGTTATATTAATTCTATAAGTAGTATAGATTCGTTTCTTTTGAACCTCTGACGGCTGATCGATTATAAAAAATATTACTCTGTTATTGAAGTCTATCAATGTTTTTATAGCTCAATGGGGCTGTTATCGCCTTTCTGCTCCAAACTATTGTTTTTATATCGGCCCACAAATAAATCAACTACCAATCCATCATATTGATGAATAATCTACTGTGGCTAATATTTATCTTGACTCACAATTTTATATTGGGCAAGGGTCTTTTGGTTTAAATATCGTGTAGTACTTACGTATTTATCCAAGTCCTAAATGTTAAAATGCCCCAAAAACGATGGCCTGACTCGTTTTTTTCCAACGTTTTTCACAAAATCGAAAAACGGTGCTTTGTAATTTTCATTTATGATTGAATTTGAAAAAATAATCCTGAAATATGTATTTTTTTCAAACAAATAATATATTTTTTAGCATTGCATATCTCATTTTGTAAATAATGTCAACCACAAAAATGGCAGATACATAAAATTAAACCTAAACAATGTCTTTGAAAAGTCAAAATAATTTTTTGAAGATGACGTTTTACCGTTTTTCAAATACTATTTCTGCAACTTTATTTTTACACCTGCATTTTTTTGCCTTTATGGTTGGATAGAACTGCAGTATCCGAGTGGATATAAATAAGCATTATAGCATTAAAATTAGTCACTATCTTATCAATGAGGTTGTCCGAAAAACACCTTGCCCTATCGGGATGCACAACTGCACCACCCAACATTGAGAGTTGAACACGTCTTAACGCACACGGCTATCGCACTCCCTTTTGTTTTGTTTTATATATTTTATTAAATGAGCAAACTAACTATTATATCAGTCACTCGAACTGAGGATCTTATCAATGAAGTTGACCAAAACTGACCTCTTGAAAATCCGAACCTGCGCCACCCAACTTTGAGAGTTGAACACGCCTACACGCACTGAGCGTTCGCACTCCTTAGAATATTTATTATAACTTACTATTTTACTCTATACGATATCATTTCAAATATGCTGAAATATATGGTTATATTTCAAACTAATGTAAGAATAATGCAAATACTTCTTTACAGAACCGTGCCAGAAAAGAAAACCAATGCGCCTAAAAAGCCTAGTAGCAGGTAATACGGGTTTAGTATGAAAACGAACTAATCCCAAATTCTATCTATTATAGAATCATCTAAACATTTAACATTTAAAACAAATACCATACATAATTTCTAATAATTTGAAGGATATGATTATATTTATAAGTAATGTAGGTATATTACAATAACTTTATAACAGGAGCCGTCCAGAAAAGAATATGAATTATTCATTTATGTTTTGTTTTTAACCTAACTGTCTTCAGATTGTGTCTTTTTTATTTTCTACTTTCTAGTGTATTGTTTTTTATATACACTGTATGGACCTGTAGCTAATAAGTAAACATCTTAACAAAAAAGAATATCAATTCATATAAGAAGCCCACGGTAAATGGAGTTTAGACGACAAGAACTTATCTACAAACTTTTTTTTATAGGATGTATAGAAAAAAACCGGATCCTTGCAAGTATGTAATTGGAAATATATAGATATATTTGAAGGAAACGGATTAATTTATTGTGACTCATATTTCAGAAAATGCAAGGAAAATTTTTGCTATGAGTCTCATTGTATTATGACTTGTACTTCATTTTGCATCCTCACTATACATGCCCGCAGCCTTGCAATTCCCACTGAAAAGAAAAAGACCCCTGGTAAGAGATGTACTATAATGTGTGAGCCGAATCCCCAGGGGAGGAGAGGTTCAGATTCGAAAACTCGAAAATAGCCCGTATTAATGATAGATATTTGTGGTTGAAGTTCAAAATGAATTTCTTAAACTACTTTAGAGGGAATGATGGATTAAATTTCTGTAAAAACTTGTGAGCCGAGCACTCGAGCAGTTCTCCGTTTTTTTGTGTGTTTTTTTGCCTATTTGGTTGGTTGAATTGCATCCGACAGGATATAAATAAGCAATGTAGCGTGTAAATTATTCTATCGAAGCTAGAATATTATCAATGAGGTAGACCAAAAATGACCATCCCCTTTCGGGAATATTCGAACATTGAAAGCTGAACACGCCTTAGTCCACACGGCTATCGCGCTCTCATATATATATATATATATATATGTGTGTGTTTTACCATAACATTCGAAATGCAAGGGCATCAGTGATGTCACATCATTCTCTCTATTTCATGAAAAAAAATAGTTTTTTGAGTCGTTCTTACTGGAAAATATATCCCTTGCAGGGCTGCAAAATTTTATTTTTTCAACTCTATATTTCAGTCACAGAATCCATAGCCAGTGGCGACACTCCTACTACAGAACGTAAGTTTGAAAAATATATCATACCATGATCTAAGCCTAAGTTACAAAACATTATTCATTCATATTTGTAGATGCGAAGGAAAATTCTCCATTGGACGACAGAAGTGTGGAATCGTTGATGAAAAAGCTGATTTTTGCTTTATAAAAATATTTTTGGCAAATAATAAAATTGGAAAGCAAAAACACTTTTCAACATTCTGACTTTCAACATCTACGTTTGTTTGTGTAGTGCTTCAATATGACGATATATTACTCTATATTTTAGCTGATGTATGAATTATTAATATATTTTATAAGAACCTGGCTTCAACAAATAGTGAGATAGATAGTTTGAAGCTTATTTTGGTATGGCAGTAGATATACATATAGAAATACATATGCATTTTAAAACAAAGAACAATATAGCCACAACCGGTATAATCAGCATATTTCTTTAAATGTAAGGAAGTTTATTTATTAAAATTACGGTGATATGTACGATAAAAATCAATCTTTTTATTTTGCGTAAGTCACATTTATCACAAACAAATAATGCTCTTGGGACCTTCCATTTTTTTACGATAAAGGGAAGCAGTTGATTTGTTTTCTTCTTTTTTGGTTTCCTTCCTTGGTTTCGCCAACAGATCATTGGCAACCTTTTCAAAGAACATGTTCCGTATAAACATATTTTTTCTTTGCAAATAATTTTGATAGTCTTGTCATGGTTTTTCATTCCTATTTTTATTCTTTTAATTCAGCACTTTTTTTTTTTGCCTATATTGTTCGATAGAATTGCATCCGATAGGATATAAATAAGCATTATAGGATTAAAATTAGTCTATCGAACCTAGGATCTTATCAATGAGGTAGACCAAAAATGTCCATCCCCTCTCGGGATTCGAACCTGCGCCCCCAACATTGAGAGTTGAACACGCCTTAACACGCACGGCTATCGAGCTCCCTTTCTTTTCTTTATTAATACCCGTAGTTAACCTCTGAAAATGTATGGTTATATAAAAAATTCGTGATTCGAACCTCCGCCCCCAACATTGCGAGTTGAACTACGCCATAACGCAAGCGTGACCCATCACACACCTTGGTATTTCCATATATAACATGTACATGATTGTAACAAAAACCAACAACTTTTAATGCTATAATGCTTATTTATATCCAGTCGGATGCAATTCTATAGAAACATTGGATGATCATTAATGCATCATAATCATTGATAATAATATTACATCCATGATACAGTCTTTACCTAGTTGCTTTAAAAAAAGATAATAATTTGACGACATTGATCAGACAAAAAATTACCCTTACAACAGTTGCAGTTAATATTTTGCGTTTTGTTTGGTTCTTTGCATAAATTTAATGTTATAAATAAATGTTGTGATTAAGTTATTTCTAATGACGAAGTCGATATTAACTTCAATTTAATGTAGTAAATGGTTGATTCGTGTTTATATAATATTAAATGTGTTTTATATTGCAAAGATGATTAAAAATACATCTCTCTAAAATTAGATGCATTCATATAATGTTGTTTTATAATATTAATTTGTATTATATAGCTTTGATCTCGTATTTGTCTTGATTTATTACACCTTAAATATGATTATAATTTAAAATGTAATGTATCCATTACGGAAGAAAGTAGGGATCCAGTTACTCATACATCGAAGGTTTAAAATACTATTTTGCAGATTCTTAATATCGAACTCGGACTCCATTATTCGAAAATAAGCGAGTCTGGTCATCGCGACATTTTTTCAAATATATTTGATCTGAAGTTGTTTTTAATAAGATGAAAATAGTTAAGTTTATTTCATGCTGACTGGCGTGTTTGTCTTTTATATATGGAAAACTATTAATATAATGATTATTTGTTACTGGTTAGGAAAAAATATATACAAGTTGGGGTTGATCAGGGGTTCCCAACCTTTTTTCTTTGGCGACCTCCCTATAGAAAAATCTCCAGTCTGGCGACCCTCTTATGTAGTGAATATAGACGTTCTGCGGACCCCAGGTTGGGAACCCTGGGTTAGATCCAGTCAACAAATTTATATTATTTGAAAGTCGGTTCGGGCTCATTTTTATTATAAGCCCCCTAAATAGTACTTCCATTTTTCAAAATTACACATTGTTATTTTTTAAATATTTGAACGCTGAACGCTAACGGAACGCTGAACGCAAAAATATTGAACGGAACGCTGAACGGAACGCTATTATTTTTGAACGCTGAACGCAAAAAAAGCTGAACGCTCACAAGCCTGTATTAAATTGATGTCAATTTTTTTTTCTCGCAACGAGATAACTTTATTAAGAAAACGAATAATAGTACATTTACACAAAATACAACTATAATTTCAAGAAATCAACTTCTTAACAAACTATCACAACCGTTCAATAAAAACAATCAGCGAACATACATGAATTAGGGGGGGGGAGGGAATTTATCATAAAATTTCTTTTATAATATTCCTTACATAGGCATCAAAACAGTGTGGGAGGGGAGTCTTTGTGCTTCTCAATTTATATAAAACACATTGAATTTTGGTAACTATTAAATTTATTTCTTCATTAAAAGGACCTATATACATGAAAGCAAAATTTTTAACTTTTAAGTGTAATCCCAATTTAAAGTAAATTTCTTCTATTACAATGAGCCAAACTTTTTTCAGCTCCTGACAATCCAGCAAGAAGTGAGAAGACGTTTCGAGATCAGTTTCACAGAAAAAACACAATCGATCATCCTCAGATCGCCCATGAATACTTCCAAAGGGCAACGTATTTGAAATTAAACGATACTTCAGCCAATACCATTTAAACGACAAATGCTTACTCTTTAAAAACTTTAATGCATCTTTTACAGTGCATTTAAAATCCATTCTTCCTATTCTTCTTTCAACTTGGTTTAAAAAGACATATTTAACATTTTCTTGAATTAAAACTTCTCTAAGATTCATATTGTTAAAATTCTTCATGAAATTAAAAAAACAGTCTCTTGGTCCAATAGGTCTTCGAGTAAGTTTAATTTGTTGTTTGACACTTTCCTTCTCTAAAATCTCGCTTAAAGTAAAACAATCGTTATCATTTAAAATTTCGCCAATGTAGTCTATTTTCCTCTTTAGTGACGTACCCTGAAGACATGTTAATCTACCATTATCTACAGTTGGCTCTTGCCAATTCATAAGAGCAAGAATCTTAAATATAATTTCCTTCCCTATCGTAGCACATTCTTTCCAAAAAATATTCATGTTCTGCAGGGTATTAATAATCTTATCCGGTCCTTTACCATACACTTCATCTATTGAAAACCCGTATTGTTCTATTAATTTACTATTCAATAATTCAGCCCATATTGTGCGTGGTCTAAGTATCTTCTTGAACCAGGAGAATGTAATTGTCTTCCAAAACGACTCTATATCGATCATACCTAATCCACCATACTTCTTTGGGAGGGTAACTCTCTTCATTGTGATTAATCTACTTTTACCATACTTAAAAATAAATTTGAAGGCAATTTCTTGTACTTTTTCTACTAATTTCCTGCAATAAGTGGTAGTTCTCAACAGGTGAGTAATATTGGGGAGCACCAGCACATTCCAAACGAAAACTCTAGCCGGTATGTTCGTCGTTAGTATAGTTGAATATTTGGCAACTGTTTTGTTCACCTTGTTAATGATGTTTTTATAGTTTTCAATCTGACCATATGAATCTAACGAAACAAAAGATCCCAACACCTTAAGACTCTCATAGTTTTTTAAACCGTTGACAATCACAGCTTTTGCACAGTTAGAAATGGCTCTAGACTTATTAACATTTATTTCCAGACCTGAAACGTTCGAAAATGCTTTTAAGATCCTCAATGTTGCTTTTATGGACTTACTCATATCCTCCTGATCACCAGAATAAAGAACATTTAGATCATCTGCAAACGCTTCTACTTTGTGTTCTAGCTTTCCTATTTCAACTCCTTTTATGTTTGGAGCACCATCTATTGCATTTATCAGTGGGTCAAGAGCCAGAATGAACAGGTATGGGGATATTGGGTCTCCTTGACGGCAACCTCTGTTTACCGCAAAAACATTTGACTTCTCCTCAAAATGCGTAAGTAAGCCCCCGAGGCACATACCGATCATGCGAATAAAATATCCCCCAAAACCTTTCTCTCGCAAGCAGGCGATTATCCAACCATGGTCGACACTGTCGAAAGCCTTTTTGAAATCAATGGCTACTAAGGAAACCATTTTCTTCTTTTCCTTCACTGTTGCTATACTATCTTGGATACCCCTTATGACATCCTCCATACATCGGCCACGAATGAAACCCTTTTGTGATGGGTGTATTAAAGATGGCAAAACAGACTGCAATCTTTTAGCTAATATGCCACTGTAAATTTTATACGACGTATTGAGCATGGTAAGGGGCCTAAGATTTTCAATATTTCGTGGATCTTTACCATCTTTAGGTATCAAGATGAGATTACCTCTCGTAATGTGATCATTAAAATATCCTTTTTCAATGCCCTCCTCAACTACTTTATATAATAGGGGCACCATAAATTTATGGTATTTTTGATAAAATTCTATGGGGAACCCGTCAGGACCCGGTGCCTTATTTTTTTTCTTGTAGGAGAAAATATATTCTTTTATTTCTGCTTCCGAGATCTTCAAATTAAGAACTCCCTTATCAGATTCGTTCAAATTGAATCCAATTTGCGGATTAAGGAACTGGGAAAAGTCATTATCTTGAAGACTATGCATTTTCAAGAAGCATTTGGTTAGACTGCTTAAACCGTCTTTAAAACATATTCTACATCTATACATCTGATGAAAGTGCTCCGAAATAATTTTTGAAGCTTCAATTTTATTCTCAACCAAGTTTTCTTTATTGTCAAAAATAGCATTTACTTGTTTTTTGCCCATTCTATTTGCTTCCCATTTCTTCAGTCTATCGAGCATTACATCTTCTTTGGGCAAATTTCTGAGTCCACTTCTAATTAAGTATCCCTTCGAATTATAGTTTACTATATTTTTGAGATTTTCCTCCCCTACTTCATCTAAACCACGCACTTGTTTCAATTTTAGTAGCTCTTCTTGTCTCAACTTTCTCAACTTACTCAATTTAATGCCCAACTTGATGTATTCCCGTCTTACACAGTCTAAGGACAACTTTAAGGCGTGAGCAGGAGATTTGATTTCTTTTTTTTCTAATCTGAGCAGTATTTTCTGAATTATTTCTCCAACTTTACATTCCGTGGTTTTATCCGCGCTTAAAAGAGACACATTTAATTTCCAAACTTTTTTACGATAATTGACTGGCGTGTTTGTCTTTTATATATGGAAAACTATTAATATAATGATTATTTGTTACTGGTTAGGAAAAAATATATACAAGTTGGGGTTGATCAGGGGTTCCCGACCTTTTTTCTTTGGCGACCCCCCTATAGAAAAATCTCCAGTCTGGCGACCCTCTTATGTAGTGAATATAGACGTTCTGCAGACCCCAGGTTGGGAACCCCTGGGTTAGATCCAGTCAACAAATTTATATTATTTGAAAGTCTGTTCGGGCTCATTTTTATTATAAGCCCCCTAAATAGTACTTCCATTTTCAAAATTACACATTGTTATTTTTAAATATTTGAACGCTGAACGCTAACGGAACGCTGAACGCAAAAACATTGAACGGAACGCTATTATTTTTTGAACGCTGAACGGAACGCTGAACGCAAAAAAAGCTGAACGCTCACAAGCCTGTATTAAATTGATGTCAATTGACCTCAGACATCTTTCAGTCATTAAACGAATATTGTATTAGATGTCTAAATTATCACTTTGAATATTTGTTTCCTATTTCTTTTATTGACCAATAAGAATTTTTAATTATTAGAATTAAACCCCCAGTTATTTAAATAACCTGTATATCTGAAAGAACATTTGAGTAAAACCTCACCTCAGAAACATGCCTCTTCTAAAACTTTTAACTATGGATAAAATGTCGAAAATATTATTGTAAGAATGTATATCATGAACATCAAAAAGCAATGATACATTTTCATTGAGTCTAACATAAAAGATTATAAAATCAAGCCTTTTACATAGATGAAAACAGAAATGACCATTAAAAAATATGAAACAGAGTTAAGTGTTAAGATATGTACATATGGTAGCATCGGAACAATTATATAGCACACATGCACTCCCCGGGAATGTGTGCGTCGCTATAAGCAAAATGATTGCTGACAAATGGATTTGTCCCCACCTCTTTTACCCCCCAAATCGTGTACAAAGGTTTCGTAATGAAGGAAAACCTTTTGTTATTGTTAAATTTAAAAAGATATATATATGGGTCATTCCCAAAAAAAATACTTCAATGACATTTTGGGTTCATGGATTCAAATGAAATTTACGCCATAGAATGATTAAGTCTTTTTCATTATATATTCTAAGTTTCAGTCCGAAATTTGTTGTCTGAGCAAAGTTACATGCCTCTTAAATTTGGGCTTTTCCCGGCCAAAATCCCGGCCTTATTTTTTATTGGAAATTTTCGAGTTCCTTATGGAGTTTTTGAAAAAACCTAATAAATTGAAAATATTTTAGTGTTTATATCTTATACTTGAATTGTCCATTTTGAGCATTTGAAAGCTCTATGGTAATGAAATTAAACTTTTTTTTTTGCCTTGATACCACTTTTTTATAGCCAATCGGCTCTCCTGATTTCCTCTTTGTTTTGGACAAAAAAACTGAGGCGTTGAGTTGATAGAAGAGACTTTTTTCTACAAAATATCAAAAATTCAGAGATGTGTTTTTTGTTTAAGCCGAGAAATTAAGGATTCATTTTGGAAATTGAGTAGATCTTTTAGATTGCCTTATCATCATCATTATATTTGTGTATTATGATGACGTAATTGGAATATTTAATTCCTCCTTATATAGAGTATATTGATATAGACACACAGATAGAGAAAGACACATATATATATATATATATCAGACTTGTTGATATGTCGTTCATTTGTAATCGTTCGTTGTTCGCGAACGATGAACGACAAGTTTTTTGACGAACTACAACAAAAAAAGATATCGTTGGGATTTTTTTTTTTCTAAAAATCACTTTTTTCAGAGTAGCAAAAAGAAATTTCCTTTCTCTAAAAACGTTGTCAATTCTTTTCAGAAAAACGAAAGACATTCGAACGATGAACGACTTAATTTAAAATTAACGATGAAGGGGTCCAAACGTATTAGATCTCCCACATGCTTACAAGGAATGTTGTCGGTATCAGGAATAATAATTGAAAAAGCGTTGTATCTTGTTGCCGTAGAAAGCATAATAGCCTTGATGTCTTTGTTTTTGATCATTTCTTTATCAGTCATCCTTTTCACCAGATAACAAGGAATGCTGGACAAAGTTATGTCCATAGTTAGAGTTTTTGATGGTGCCATTCGTGGATTACAGGACAGTCCGAAAAAAAAAAAAACTGCCGTGATTATTTTACCGTTTACTCCTTTCACGTTAACTCCCTTACAAAATGGAGTATTGGACAATTGGCAAAAACATGAACAACTGTATTAAACACTTGTCCACAGTCTTTACAGGGTTTGTTAAAAAACAATCATCTCGCCGAAATCTGGATTTGCGCGGTGAATCTTTTCTCGTCCTTAATCTTGGCGATGGAAGAAATATTATCTTCCTCAAAGAGACAGGAAGTTTCAGCTCTCTTAAATATGTATCACAAATTTCATTTGTTTCCTTTAATGTAGTTTTTTGTAAGAGATTTTTTCAAATGCCATGGTATGGGAGGAAGATGATTCGTATCTGCTCTTTTTAATTGGTATAAAATCTTCCACAGTTAAGCACGGGCTCTTGTTTGAGGTCGTGAATAGAAATAACTTCCTTAGACAATGCTTTCCATTCCAGTTCCCCTGGTCCAGCAAGATTTGTAAATAAAAAGGTTTTTTAAAATTTTGACGAACTGTAGCAGCAAACTCTTTACTTTATTTCCCGCCAGATGGCGCGGAGTTAGTTTGCTCTGTACATGAAAGAATTTACGTAATAATATTACTTAATTATATTCCAATTAAAATTATTTATGTTTCAGGTATTCATGTTATTGTAATGCTTAATTGCACGTTGTTTATAATTGTATTATTTCTTGTATGCGTGTGTTATTGCTATTATTAAATAAATACCTGGACTCAGAGAGTGCATGAACTTAGAGCTATAAGTTGTTTGTAATCAGAAGCTCTCATCCTCTCTTCCTCCAGTCTACAATTAAATTAGGTGTATTCATTACATCTACATTTATGCCTACCGTTGAAGAGGCTAAAAAGAGGGCTGCAGGGTTCTATTGAGTCGGATACTATGAGAGGCATCGTAGGCTTGCTCATGAGATTCAAGCAACAGGACATGCACCCAAATCAGTTCCCTGCATAACAAAGGTGGCGGGAAGCTATGCTTGTGGCTTTACAGGAGGTCGTGTAGCTACGTCATAGATTAGGATCTTTGTCATTTATACAGACCCTCATTTTCCGCATCATGGAACTAGGTAGAAAAGAAAAATGATTACTCATGAAAGAAATGGACCACATACATAGGCAGGCAAGCATTTGAATGGAATGTATCTAAGTATTGTACAAATACTATTTCTCATATAAACTGAGTAAACAATGACAACAAAAGTTTTTTATGTAGTTTTAGATAAATCCTCTCCTTTTTGTTGTCAACTTTAGTTCAAAATCACCCGAATTATTGTAAATAATACGTATTGTCTTAAATAACGAATATACCGATGTTAGAAGCACTCGAAAAGTAAATACTTAAAGAAGAAAAAATATATGCCTATTTTCGGACGCAATTGTTATAAATGGAATGTTTGTATTTATAATAAATATAAACTACAGTGTATATTATTGATATTTTTCAAAATAATTATCAACTTATATTTCATATTTTTCAATAAACAAGAAAGAGTGAGAATAGGTGGAAACCGAAGTTAACAAAAATGAATGTCTAAGTCCGGTCGCGTTTGATTTTTTTAATAAAGAAATGGAATACTATTCAATGAAAAAATTCTAGTTCCATAAGCACTTGCAAATAATTAAAACCTTATTATTGATTAAAGTTTCTATCCCTGTTTTACAGCATTGAGATTTATTTAAATACAAAAAATTGTATATATTCTTCATGATGTATTTACTCGTAACAGGACTACCCCCCCCCCCCCCCCCGGACTAGCACCCCGACAATTACTCTCCGGGCTTTTACTTATCTCTTAAAGACCACTTATGAAGTTAACTATGTTTTTTTGCATTAGTGTTTGAAACCTATGTCCCTAATATCGGTCATATAAAACAAATGACCGATATTAGGAACATATGTTTTAACCACTAATACAATTTTGTCATATAGAAAACATAGTTTTCGGCTTCATAAGTGGACTTTAAGGGAAAATAAATATTAGTAATGGGAGGTAAATGACACATGGGGTTAATATATATTTACTATTATAGTGCTTTTAATATCGGTATGCGCCCGAAATTAGATCTGTATTCTCCCTCAAGTGATTTTGACGTCAACATGTTAGTTATTTAAATTAATAACTATTATTAAGAATTATTTGGGTGATTTTTAACTAAAGTTGACAACAAAAAAAGGTAGGATTTATCTAAAACTGCTAAAATAAAATTATTTTATTTCGTTATTTACTCAATTTATATGAGAAATAATAAGTAAACAATACTCAAATACTTGCCTACCTATGTATTTGGTCCATTTCTTCCATGAGTCATCATTTTCCTTTTCTAACTTGGTACATTTCTTCTTCGTCCATTTTTTCCTGGTCCATCTCTTCCTAGTCGCATTTTCCTGGGCCATTGCTTTTGGACACCCTATTTTTTGCAACAGTCATTTGACTTTATCAAGATTCTTTAAATAGTACAAGTATAAATGAAAATGAAACTTCATATTATTATGCAAATAATAATAAAAACTTCAGAAAATGAAATTGTTTTTAACCTATCGTTTTAACCCCTCTTTTAACGCTAGGAAACATCATTTTATTTTAACTAATACAATTAAGTCCTTGACATCTCATTTTATTCGTAAAAACACCTAGCATCAAATACATTCCAAGAAGAAATCGAAGAAGTTTTAAATAATGGGTCTTTATTTTTACGCTCAATTACTTCTGACACCACCAACTTATATCGTCTCATGGAAATTAAGGAAGTTGATTTAAATGTAAAATCAAGTTGGAAACCAATGCTAATTTTAGACTCAAGAAACTCTTTCAAAAGGATTTATTTTCAGCTTCATTTATTACTAAAATTATTGAGCATGGTCAAGAAATTACGGACCCCACAGAAATACTTCGAAGATTTCACAAGCGTTTTCAAAGAATTTTTGAAGCGGAAAGAGTGCATTTTCCTCGCTCTAGACGTGGACAGCTTTCAATCTTTTCTATAGAGACTATACGTACTTATATAAAGAAATATTTTAATAATAGCAAAGCCAGTGGACCGGATGGTTTGGGAGGAGTAATTTTTACCCAATGTGTCGATGAAGTGGTTCCTTATCTATTCGAACTTGGAAAAGAGATGGAGCTTAAGGGAAGACTCCCTAAACCTGTTACCAAAGGAAGAATAGTCTTAATACCCAAAAAAGGAACACCCACCGATATAAACAATTGGAGGCCTATTACGGTGCTCAATGAGACCTACAGGATATTGTCTGGTATAATTGCTCAGGAAATTGAGCCTATTTTAAACATGAAATTGGGGGCGGAGCAAAAAGGATTTCTTAAGGGGAGGAAAATATCGGATGTGTCTAAAACATACAAACTGCAATAGAATCCTCACAATCGAGAGGCTCGTTCGGAGCAATAATTGCAATCGATTTTTGCAAAGCTTTCGATACGATACTCCATGGGCACATTATGAAAACTGTAAAGAAGATTCTCCCAAAAAGTACTTTAATCCGATAAGAGCACTTCTTTTCAATGGGACGTCAACTGTGACTATGGGTGATCTTAACAGTGAAGCCATAGCCTTGAAAAGAAGTTGTCGTCAAGGCTGTCCATCAGCGCCTCTTTTGTTTGCTGCTGGTCTTAAGGATCTCAGTGATTCGGTAGCAAAAAAAATTAAAGGTTGTGGGATTGACTTCGGATCCTGTAAACATATCATAGATATGTATGCAGACGATATTACTCTCTATATAGAAGCAAAAACAGAACCGCAATTAATTAAACGCTTGGAAGTCATATTTAATCATTTCAAAAAATATGAATCAAGATCAGGACTAAAAATTAACTTTAAAAAACAACGGTTCTCCCCATTGGAAATTGGAATCCCTCGCTAGGACTTCAGGTCGCCTCACTTCAAATCAAAGACAGAGTGGAAATTCTGGGAATAACTTGGGACAGACATGGTGCATCACTGAGCAATTGGTCTTCCTTGAAGCATTTAATAGACATCAATCTATCGAAATGGAGAAATTTAAACCTACAACAAAGGATCGATTTGTACAATTACAAAATTGTTCCAGCAACGCTTTACAAAGCAACAGCCATTCCATGGCTGGCAGAGAAAGCACTCGAGGAAGAAAATATATCACTAGGAAAACTTTTCCATAAAAGCTACATTCCCTCACTCAAGAGACCCAAGTGTTATATGGGTGGCGGACTCTCGAACCTTTCTTCGATTATTCCCAGGATTTATAAAAAGATATGTGTAGACCTTTCAAGAAATCCGGGAAAAGAATGGCGATCCTACTTCACTCTGCACCCTGCATACAATTGGTTCATGATTGGTACGGACTCCATGAATCAGAGAGTGGAACGGTTTTCTACTTCCCTAGCTGCCTCCCAAAGAATCCTTTGGAAAGGACAACCGTCATTTTATTCTTCATCCACAATAGACATCATACGTGAAAATCATCACAAGAAATTCTTTTTTACAAATCTTAAGGAACCCAAAATCTTAGAACTTGAAGCATTCGAGGGGGACATTTTATCTTATCATGACTTAAACAAATCGTCTATTTTTAATTGCGGAAAATTCTCTTTTAAGCTAAAAAGGGCTGCTGATCACCATATAGTTCCCATGCCCTGGCATTTAAGAATGTCCTACGAAGAGTCCCACGAAAAGGAAGCAAATAAAATAGCGTCAAAGTTTTTAAAAGATCTGCAACTTCCTAAAACTTGGGTATATAGGATAATGTCCTCTGTTAAAAAGTCAAATATGACAAACGCTTCACTGCTCAGTTCCAAATATCCTCAGGAGTGCTATTTTTCACAACTCCTTGTAAGGATTGTGGAAAATTATACAACACTGTATATCATGCCTTTTCCAGCTGTCCATCTCTTACCATAATAAGGCAATTCCTTAAGTTAAATCTGAAGAATTTAAGCCAAAAATATATCACACCAATACTTCTATTCGGAACACCTCCAATCCCAACAACGGCAACTCTAAGTCGAAAGCTATTGAGTTTGCTCTCTGTAGTGTCCGTGCCATGATCGCAGAAAACTCTCGACGGCTCAACCCCTGGATCAAAGCGCCTTAAGATCTATTTAATGTCCTCTTCGGCCCGTTACTCGGCTCTCACCGTCAGGATCCCCGATCTCTCAGGGACGAATTGGAGCTACGCTGGAGACACTCTACGCTTCTACCCAAACGGCTCAAAGGTGAGCCTACGGTTTCTGAGACGCCTATTAAGACTATATAATGGTTTCCGAAGAATCAGAGAGAAAACTTTATCGAGTTTTAATCATACATTTAAAATTTTAACATTAAATTTTTATGAACTTTAGTAATTCTACATTCAATGTTTGTTCTTTAAGTTTTATTTAATTGTGTATGTTTTGTCTTAAGTATTATTTTACGTGATAGAGATAGGTTTATTGTTGTAACTGCTTTTGATTAATTGTATATTTTATTTGTAGATTCATTCTGTTATGACTTTAGTTTAGGGTTTTAATGTTAAACTATAATGTTTAATTATATATACATGTTTATATACAATAACTCTAATCAAATAAAGTCAATAAAAAAAAAAAAAAAAAAC
>CP045910.1:5491562-5514062 GCA_013387185.1 Caligus rogercresseyi
CAAAAAAAGACAAAAATTTTTATTTTTCATGAAAAAAAGAACCCTTAAAAAGCATCATCTACTTTTTTCAGAATGCCGAACGACAAACGACGATGAAAGACGAACAATTCAATCTTAAATGACAATGAACGAAACTTTTTGTGAACGACAAACGATCGATAATTATATTTATTGGAGATTTTGTAAGAATAACATAAAACATCCTAGCATTATACAATATTTTAAAGGATACTAAGCCATATCTCTTTGAAACACGTCATCGTAGGCTCAATATAATTTAATAACAAAATAATGTGATCTTCTCTACTTCTTGTTTTTTCATCGTTATTTTAATGCTATAAGAGTCAGCAATAGTATATCATCACAACCTTGTCAGCACTTATACATAATACATTAATGATACTCGATAAGCAGGCTTTATAGTATACGTGACGTGACCCCAGTTGCGTATTCCGCTATGCTGTGACCAAAGGTGAAATTAGCTGCAGAGGTACTAAATTTTATAATTAAAAACTTATTAAATATAAACTTTCTTATAATATAAGATAGTGGTTCCAAGATGACGGCCCGAACGGGCATCACATCGGCCTGTTAGGTCAGGTTGAGAAGTCCCTTTTTATAATAGATTTACTATGATTCAATATCAACAAATTTAAATCTACTTTTTTTGTTGTTTAGTGTTTTGTTCTTGCCGGGTCTAAAATGTACCGGTAATACCCTACCCTCCCCCCCCCCCCCCCCCGAGATCCCACTTGAAAACAATCTGGCCCCCTGACAGATTTCAACCTGGCATCCTGATATAAGACGATAAGTGAAGATATACCACCAGATAAGTATATACATTACTATAAATTGGCCCGACGGTTCATAGGTTCAAACCCAGTCTTATCAGTTGTCAAACAGATTTAAAAGACATTTTGCAAGTTGTACCATATGCCAGAAAGATTACATAAAGTGCTCATGGATGAACGCTACCTTTGTAAGCTTATGTATAGGAAACAGTTGTAGTAACATGGAGAGCTCCTCATTCGGCTAACCATATTCATCCATACCATGCATAGAGTAATTGGCACTCATCATAAGCTCCACCGTGAGACCGTCATATTACGGTGAGTACTAAGAGATACGCATCAACATATTTATACCTCCGCCGAAGGAGGTATTGTTTTGCACTAGCGTTGGTTGTTGGTTTGTTTGTCAGCAGGATAACTCATAAAAGTGGCTGAACGGATTCGGATGAAACGTTGTGGAGTTGTTGGAATGCCAAAAGGAACAAGTGATTAAATTTGGCATCTCTGAGTGCAGATTAAGATGCAAAACGAGCTAAATACTAATAATATTTCAAGTTAGCCTACTTCGCCATAGATGTCGCTGTGCTGTGAAATCGGGTGCTGGGAGCGTCTTCCTCTCGGAATTTCCGTCGAGGGGAACCCTCCCCCGTCCCCTCTACGCCGCCCAGTCGTGAAAAATCCGCCTCGGAAGCTCATAAGACCCCCTGACAAGCGGAGATTTGCACTCTCTGAGTGTATATATGCCTCTAGTTTATGTTTATTTTTTATGAACAAGATATTAAACCACCCAAAACAACTACGTAGAATTAAATATGATTAAAAAAGTAATGTTTGTTTAAAATAACATATATATCATAATTTTTTTTTGGTTGCTTAAAATCAATTTCATTTTTTATGTCCTAAAAACTATACTAAAACTATTACATGCATACTTTCAACACAGAGTCAATTTGACATTTAAAACTTGTGTAATTAAATTGACATTCCTATGCACTAATATTGTTCCTCCGAATGGCACAGATTATACTTTGCTAGATGGCAATCTTAGAAAGCTATTTATTTCTTTGCATAGCTTTTGATTTAATGAAAGTCTGTGTCATTGATCTTCTAGCGGATGGAGGAGAAGCAAAGTGAGAGGAGTGGGTTAAGCCCGCAATGCTTGGATCAGTTGTTGGTTTTTCAATAAAAAAACAATAGTTATGGCACAACATAACTATTCTTCCAGTGCACTAATTATTATTCCTCCAGGCAGATGGGTTTTAATCAGACTTGTGAGTCTTCAGCATACCTTAGCATTCGTCATTTACCCGTTCGATTTGAAAAACTTTCGTTCAGGCGTTCATCCGTTCAATTTTTTAGTGTTCGTCCGTTCGCCTATCAAAATATTGTTCATTTGTTCCTATTTTAATTTGATTTAAATACATTGAAATCGGATTTGTTGATTGGTCCTTTTATAATATTTCGCGAACGACAAAAAAAATTATCGTTCGTTTAAAAAAAAATCAAACAGTAGCTTGCATGTTTTTTTTATTCAATATACTTCATGATGTCCACCCCTGGCTCTAACATAGAAAATTACTCTTCGATGGCCAGTAGTGTTGTCCTTTTTTCTGGAGTGACATAAGAAACATTGAACGGACGAACGCCAACAAACAAAATTTGTTTGTCCGTTCATTTATATCTGTCGTCGGCGTTCGATTTTGACGTTGTGTCGTTTTTCCGTTCTTTCCACAACCCTGGTTTTAATCCCTCTACCCCACTGCAGGGAGAAAAGAGTTAATTGATGATGGCGAGTTGATCCGCCATTTTTACATGGCTATCAGTTTCCTTTTCTATCTTGGGTCATTTCTTCTGTACCCATTCTTCCTAGGCTGTATTTCCGGGATCATTTCTTCTTTGTCCATTTATTCCTAGGCCGTATTTTCCGGGTCATTTCTTCCTTTTCGATTTTCCTGGGTCATTTTCCCTGGGCGTCATTTCTTTCTAGGCCATATTTTCCTGGATCATTTTTTCTGAACACCATTATTACTATCCATACTTTGAGATCCTTAAACCCCCCTTTAGTACAGAGATCATCTCTTTTTGTCTACTCAAATCAATAAAAAGCAAAAATTATCACCGTTACTTTGTTTCCGACGATACACTCTATGTGTCTCATGCCAGTGTTTAAAAAAAAATCCTTATCAACATTGTTTTCCTGCTTTTCCTTATTTCTTCTTATTCTTCGTATATAATCTATTGTCCTCCTATCTAATTGAATCTTGAAAATACCAAGAAAAAAAGAATTATACATTATATATATATTAATACATTCTTAAAAAACTACCCTCCCCCCCTCTTTTCTTCTTTCACCTTTTCTTAATACCCTGGACAACTAGTAAATGTATTATTTTATAACACCATTGTTTTAAAGTGCGTTTTTTTGTGTGTAAAACTGAACAGGCATTGTAATGACTGCCTTCATGATAGGGCCATGGAATGCAATGAAGACCCCGCCAACCCTTCCTCATATTATCTATTTTAGTAAGTGAATGTCCCGCTTTTAAAGTCTATATACTTTCGTATTAACCCATATTTGTGTATGTTATTGTTGTCTTCTATTTTTTTTGGGTTAAGATGTATATATTCTAATCTTTACAGTGTAAAAAAATAAGATACACTAGAAAGTAGGAGATTAAAAAAAAACATAATCTTAAGACAGTTACGTTAAAACAAAACATAAAGTAACAATATAATTCAAAATTACACTCTAAAAGATTAACACCCTAATATAAAAATAACTTAATAAAAATGCCTTTTTTATGCATATAAACTTTGATGTCGTCTTATTGTCGATTTGATGAGTTTGAGTATTCGGAGAATTGAAGGAATAACAATTTATCGAATCTCCAGCCCATACGTCCATGACTAACAGATGAATTGGGAATTTTTATTAAGAGGCTGAATAACGAGCCCGCTGCGCCAATCATAACTGCTCTAAGATCTTCGATTTGCATATAACATTTTTTAAATAATTATTTTGTTTAGCATGTCAAAAAACTTTTTGTATGAAAAGTGATTAAATATAAATACAATACAATAAACATTCCGTTCCTTCATCTCTTCATTCGTTCTTGACTTCCCCCAAAGGATTCATTAGATCTTGAGAAAAGTATCGGCGCATAATTTGGAGGCTGAAGCCTCCTGGAAACTTTCTTATCGCCTTATTTACTTTTTATACGAAACATTTTTTTTTGGTGCGATTTCTTAAAATTATTAGATTTTGAACAATTTCTTTAGATGAACTTTGTTGTTCTGAAGTGTTTATTTGACCTTTTGGATTGTTCCGTAAATCCATGTTATAAAAGTATATGTTTTATGCAGGAAACAACATTTTTTATGATTTCTTAAATTGCGATCCTTATAATTAAACTAAGACTGAAGAAGTGACTTCGAGTTTATCTTTATATCGGTGACTACAAGAAAATCGGTTGTTGTATTGTAATCAAATTTTGTTTACAAATAACAGTCAGGCGTAATATTTGGAATTGAGAGGGATTTTATTTCATTCAAAGTCTATATGGCTTTTAATGGTGTTGATCTCTTACTATCAATCAACGATACTCCATGTCTTTCAACCTTTTAAATCAAGATACGTTGATTTAAATGATAATACCACGATGAAAATAAGAAAAAAATATTTGCAGAATATAATTGTTATTTTGCCTAAATGACTCTTCGTTTAGTTGAGTTTTTACTACATGATGTTTTTGTTTCACAAACTTACACATATGATTTCAGGTGACACGAAACATCACATCAACTCCAAGACCAAGATGCCGTCCAGGAGTTTGAGACCATGATTCATGTACACGTCTGCCTATCGTCGCATCCTCGTGGAATGTCTGACAAAATAAAATACTTCGTGGACAATCACGCAGAGAAAATGTCCCATCCTTCGTCATCTCCGTACCCATCATATCGTCTACTTGTCCTTCAAGGCAAGCCTCCAAGATGTTTGACGAACAAGAACCGACGCAAAACAGAGAACTTCTTTGGCAGCTCCTTCCGCCGGACATCATTGCACAGCTTAAGGCCAGGGATCAGTCTCCACCAAAGCTCTACGAGAGCGCCACTGTCTTATTTGATACCTTGTTGAATGGTCGTCCCTAACCTACATAGATGATGCGTAACATTTCCTGTTCAAACCTGTCAAGTGCCTCCCCCTAATTATATAAACGGAAACAGTGATGGTGAGCAAATCCATCCATGTCCAGTGGGGAGGGATTTCTTGATATTGAGAAGCTGCATGGTGCTCCCATATACAGCTGATGACCCCCACCACACCAGACAGGTCACCATGAATATCTTGATCGCCCCCTAGAATTAAGTTGGTCTAAAGAGTTTTTGACCTCCAAATTTTTAGACCTGAATCCCCTACAACATATGACAGGAATATAAGGATAAAGGCTGCTGCATCCTGCGATATCAACGCCGCAATTTGCCTTTTCATTATCTGCGAGGCACTATAACTACTGTCGAGGTCAAAAATACCTTCTGCGCCAACATGCCAAAGATCTTTAGTGTATTTAAAAAAGAAGTTACCTTTAAGGGTAACATCCAGTTACTTGTTCTTAATGTTAAAGCTAATAACCATCTAATAAAAAGAGTATTTTATGCTCATATAAAGCAGTAATCTATTTGAACACCTTTTTTTGCATAGATGATTCGATCGATTTGCAGTATCTTCCGATTGGATATAAATAAGCATTATAGGATGAAATTAGTCTATCGAACTTAGGATCTTATCAATGACGTAGACCAAAACTGACATCCTCTGCGGGTTCAAACCTCCGCCCCCACATTGAGAGTTGAACACGCCTTAACGCAAACGACTATCGCACTCCCTTATATATAGCCTTTTTATAATGATATCCCATGTAGATCACTTTTGTGCTCAAATAGCGAGTAAGTGTATTTCTTGTAAGCAATGCAATTCATTAATGTCTAATTATCTAATAAGTTATTACTGCTACAGTGAAACTGTATATCTCTTCAGCTTTAATGTCTAATTATCTAATAAAGCTATTACTACTACTACAAGTAAAACTGGTAATTCTGTTTCATGTATAATAGCTTATTCCACAGTGTGCCAACTTTTGATCAATAAATGAATTAGAGGTATTGTAGACTTAAAAGGGAAAGGCTGAGCTGATATACTGCTAAAGATTGTTTAAATTCACATGAAAAGCCATAAGATTGCAAAAAAATGAAGGCAAAGTCTCAAGACAAATGCATTTTACTTCTTTGCAAATACTGCGGCATATTTATGACCCAGCAAATAATAACAAAGACACTCATTTGAGCCTCAAATGACGCCGCATCAATAAATATCTATGCATTCATTCATTTTGAGCCCCACATTTGTAAAGAAATTTAAATTATAAAAAAGTGACGACTAAATTATTGGTATGAATGTTGTTTATTAGCTGGTTTATTTATTTGGGAGTTAGCTTAATCATAACTTTCTTGAATACATATTATATATAATCTATAATATAATATTAACACAAAACAACCACAAGACAAAACAATAACTAATTAAATGTCAATTGAAGATTTTACTTTCGGTTAAAAACATTCTGTGAAAATTTTATACAGTGTAAAAATAAAATACACCTTAAATCTAATACAGGAAACAAAGTAAAGCTATTCAAGCAGTTGCAAAGATACTAGATAACATTTTAGTTCACATTATCTGCCCTGAAGAATACTAACCTTATAGTATAAAAGGACGCATTATTTATTACAGTCGTTGGAAAACTCGCGATGCTTTTTTAAAATCCTATCGATAGTTTTCATTAGAGCTTCGATCTTGCTGGTACAATTTAATTAGTTCACCAGGCCATTTCCACGTTGGCGCTCCTAAATTCGGGATTTGGATGGAGAGAGCAGCGTGGAAATGGCCTGGTGAACTAATTAAATTGTATCAGCAAGATCGAAGCTCTAATGAAAACTATCGATAGGATAGACCAGAAAACTGAACCTTGCCACGTTAAAAACTTGGCTTCATGACCAAATTGTGGACAGTTAAAATCTCTTGTGTTAAGGCAGTTCGCTCTAAAATGACAGGATACCAAAATCTCTCTATAAAGGTTTTTGCCTTGGTATGCGATATCTATTGTCAATTGAAATGAGGGTTCCAATTTCCATAAAATTATCTGAAATGAAGCTAAAAATAGCGAAAAGTTTTCCAAGTCCTGATTAGTTAAAGAGTACCCATGTATAACCAATTGTAAGATTGCGAAGACGTAAAATATTTTCTCCAGTCCCTGTTATAAAATACACCCATTTTCTACACGACTCTTAGATAATATTTAGGCAAAATTTCAAAGACAACAAAAAGCCCACCTCCTACACAGGTTTTGGGACACTTCAAAGATGGGAGATATGCTTTGTAAAAAAGAGTCCCCAGCCACAATCTTCTTCTTCAAGTACTAATTCAGCAAGAGTTTGGGATAGATGTGGCTCTACAAAAACGAATGGAACCACACGGAATTATAAAGGTCGACTCTTTTTTGTAGAGATAAGTTTCACCATAGTCTAATTTGTCCATATATCTTCGTGTTTATTTGTACCCACTTAAATTTTGAGACTCCATCTCTCATCCATTTAATGCCAAGAATATGACAGATCAACGACCCTGCAGTTCTGGACCAAAAATAACTACACGGATTCCAAGATCCCAATGGAAGTATAGCAGTTTTTTATATATAAACTTTATTGATTTAGAGAAATTACATATATACATATATAAATAAACATTCTAGTTTAAAATTAGATCTCTTAACAAAGTTAAAAGGCAAAAAAAAAACAATACTGAATAATATAAAATGTAACTTAAAACAAAAAGCACATATTCTTGACATATACAACAAACACACCAAATTAAAATACATTAACACAAAATTAGTCAAAACACTATAATCGACAATATAACATGATAAATATAAAACACATGAGAATAATAATAATAAAAAATGACTTTATTTATTTAGAGTAGTTATATAAAACAATATATATAATTAAACATTATAGATTAAAATTAATACTCTAAACAAAAGTCCAACCAAATTCCTAACAATGTATCACAACTAAATAAAAAAACATGAACAACAAACAAACAACAAAATCACATAAAACATACTTTCTAATTTGATATAAATAAATAACTATTTTAAAATTTCAAAACAACAAACATTTTGTATTAAAAAGACTAATTAAAATATTTACTTCTTTAAAAACTTTTTGTGTATTCGTAATAGCCAGCGTTGAAATTTCTTGTAGTGCTTGGAGGGATAATACTTGATTATATTTCCCGCATATTCCCACGATGAATCGTCCACGTTTGGAATTTTGATACTAAAAGCCGAATATCTTGCAGAGGTTGATATTAGAATTGCCCGAAATTCTTCCACCTGGACCCGTATTCCGATGGCCAGTTTTTCTGCAATTCTGCTTTTACAATTTGAAATAGCCATTTCAAGGGCACGCATTTTTTCAGAGATGCTTTCAAAAAATTCGAAGTAACTCCAAACAGAATCAACGGTGTCACAAAGTTTTCACGCACGTTGGCAATGTTGAGGGTAATATTTTCCTTTGGAAGCGAAGTCCTGGCATTCAGAAATGCGTGAATAACGGAGTTAAATAATTTTCCACAATCCTTGCACGGAGCATTGAAGTAAATACAGTCATTTAAAATTTGTAATTGCGCTGTGAATTTCTTGGGGTCCTTAATTTTTGTCATAGAGGACATAATTCTTTTTTCCCAGGAGCATGGAAGGTTTAGCTTTGCAATAAATCTATTACATATTTCCACAGCCTCACTTTTGTAGTTGTCTTCAAATGACATTTTCAAGTGCCAAGGCTGTGGTACTTGATGTTTTAAAGCAGATTTTTTCAGAGGGTAATAAAATTTCCCACAATTAAAAAGGTGCCTTCCAAATCATGTAATGATAAAATTTTGTTTTTAAGAGCGACAAGTTCCAATTCTTTAGGATGTAAAAGATTTTTAAAGTAAAATTTCTTATTCCGATTTTGGTGAATCAGGTCAATGGTCGAAGAGGCTTTAAATGAAGGAGTTCCACTCCATAAAACTCTATGAGCTGACGCTATCCAGGGGGAAATTTTTTCTAAATGGGAATTAATACTATTTGTGCCAAGCATAAGCCACGTGTAAATGGGATCTACAGAAAATGTAGCCCTCCATTCAATTCCAGGACGGCAAGAGATGTCTATAAAACCTTGCGGTAGATTTTGGGTAAAATTATCTTGAGAAGAGATAGCCCTCCTCCTAAGAGAGATCTAGGTCTTATTATTGAAGATATGTAAAATTTGTGGAATAATTTGTTGAGCCAGAACTTTTCTTCATTTAAAACTTTTTCAGCAAGCCAGGGAATTACGGTTGCTTTGTATAAATTTTCGGTGTTATAACGTAGTTAAATATATCGATCCTCTTCTGGAAATTGAACCCCCTTGACGATGAGATTGTAGAATCCACATAGTATTTAAGTGAAGTCCAATTAGTAGAAGATGATCCATGTCTGTCCCATGAAATCCCGAGAACTGAGATAGAGTCTATGATCGAGCAGCCAGTTAATTGTTTTCCAGGACTCCACTCCCCGAAAGGTAAAATAGCTGTTTTTTGTTATTGATTTTTAATCCAGACTTCTTCTCATATTTTTTGAAATAGTCCAGAACCACTTCAATACGCTTAATCAGTTGTCTCTCAGACTTAGCTTCTAGCATTATGGTAATATCGTCAGCGTACATATCCATGATGTGTCTCTTCCGTCCATCCCCCTAAAATCACTCCAAAGCCTTTGAATTTCTTTAAAATTGAATTTCTAAGACTACTAAGAGCGGCAATAAATAAAAGGGGCGCTGTTGGGCAGCCTTGCCGGCAACTCCTCTTTAAGTTGATTATATCACTCCTATGGTTCCCAATGATATAAATGACGTGCCATTGACGAGTGGGGCTCTAATAGGATTGAAAAACTTCTTCGGGAGTAATTTTTAATGGAGTTGATGATGAAGTTGTGAAGTAAGGAGTCAAACGCCTTACAAAAGTCTACTGCAACGATAGCTCCATAAGTTTTCCTTTTGTTACCTTCTCAATGACGGTCTCTATATTTCTTGATATGTCGCTACTTTTCCTTCCTTTCAGGAATCCTTTTTGTTCTGGGCCAAGTTTAATATTTAATATAGGCTCAATTTCTGAAGCAAGTACACCAGAAAGAATTCGATAGTGTTCATTAAGAACTGTAATTGGCCTCCAGTTGTTCGGATCTGTGGCCAGCCCTTTCTTTGGTATAAGAACTATACGCCCTATGGTGCAGGATTGAGGAAGCTTCCCATGAACTTCCATTGATTCCCCAATTCAACCAAATAGGGGACTATCTCTTCCACACATAGTGTGTATATCTTTCCACAAATTCCATCGGGACCTGAAGCTTTTTTATCATTATATTTTTTCATGATATAGTTATACATCTTTATATATAAAGATATATATAATTTGGGAGTTATTTTACCCCCAGACCAAAGATAATTCAGGATAAATCCCATACTCATCCTTAAAATAAAGAGAACTAGGATAAATCTTTTTCAATTTTAATGACATTTTATTATATGTTAAAAAAATTATGTGTTCGACGGCACAAGAAGGATAAAAACTAACTAAATTACCATCAAAATTCCAAGCGTCATTATTTGAGTTTGGAATTTTAATTGTAGAGTCGAGTAACGGGCAGCGGTTGATATCAAGATGGCTCGCAAATCATCCTTGCAAACGAAGTTAGCACTTGCTAGCCTATGTGCAATATAGCTCCTACAGCTCAAAAGTGAAATTTCTAAAGCACGAGTTTCTGAAGAACTTCTTGGATTGGAATTCAACCCAAAGAGAAGGATACCAGGAATAATATTCTTAGTGACCCCTTTGATATTTCAAGATATAAACTCCTTTAAGATGCTCAGAACAGGACAGTTTGCAAAAGCATGAGAAATTTATTGAACAAAAGTCCACAGTCTTTGCAAGGAGCATTAAAGAAAATAGTGCCAGAGGATACTTGAAACTGTGCAGTGAATCTTTTTCCATCGTGTATCTTTGAAACAGAGCGAATTATTCTAGATTTCCAAGTTGTTGGGAGATGTAATTCTTGTAGAAACTGATCACAAACTTTTTCGGCTTCTTCTTTGGAATTTGATGCATAAGACATCCTAAATGCCATGGGATCGGAACTTGATGTCTCAATGCAGCCTTCTTTAAAGGAAAGGAAAATTGTCCACAGTAAAACATTGATTCTGGCTTTAAATCATGAAACGATAAAATTTGTTGAGATAGAGCCATCCATTCCAACTCTTTTGGTTCTAAAAGATTTTGGAAGTAAAACTTTTTTTGACAATTTTGACGAATTATATCAATTGTAGACGTCGAAGAAAACAAAGGTTTTCCTTTCCAAATTAATCTTTGGAGGGAGGCTAAGAAAGGAGATACGGCCTCCCGTTTTTCATTAATAAAATCCGTTCCAATCATTAACCACAGAAATGCCGGGCTTGATGTAAAAACAGACCGCCATTCAGTTTGTGGATGAATGATAGGTTGATAACAACTTTCTGATAAATTTTAGGTATGATTTTTGAGAGTAAACTTAGTCCTCCACCTATGTGAAATCGTGGTCTTTAAGGGCACTTAGATAACTCTATGAAAAAGGTGACCAAGCCAAATGTCTTCTTCTACTATTGCGCGCTCAGCAAGCCACAGAATAGACGATGCTTTATATATAACAGCTGGCACGACCAAGTAGTTGTAGAGGTCAATCCTCTTCTGTAGGTTAAAGTTTCTCCAGCGTGGAATTGAGAGACTGATTTGATTTTTTATCTTTAGCCAATTCGATTGAGAGGCTCCTGTGGATTCCCATGAAATACCTAAAATGTCCAGGCTTTGCTTGACGGAACAACCTACAATCTGTAGATCCTTCTCAGGATGATGTTTTCTTTTGTTAATTCTTAATCCCGATCTCTTTTCAATTTTTGAAGTGGTTTATTAATATTTCAATACACTTAATTAATTGTATTTCCGAGTTGGCCTCTATCATAAGCGTAACATCGTCTGCTATAAATCGATAATGTTCTTTGAAAACCCGAAAACAACTACAAACCCTTTGTACTTTTTAATTACAGAGTCGCTCAATTTTTCCAATAATAAATAAAAGTGGAGCCAAAGGACAACCTTGACGACAGCTTTTTTTAGAATTATGGGATCACTCTCTATTCCCCTCATGGAGATAGTTGAGGCACCATATACAGGAGAGTTCTAATAGGATTAAATATTTTTTGGAAAGTTTCTTTTTAATTGACCTAAAAATATGTCTATGTTGTATGGTGTCGAAAGCTTTGCTAAAATATGGCTATGATTGCTCCAAATGTCTCTCTTTTCTGTAAAACTTGAATAGCTGTTCCTATATTTCTTAAAATATCACCGATTTGCCTACCCTAAGGAAGCCCTTTAGTTCTTTCCTAATTAAGCATTCAACTAAGGCTCAATTTGAGCAGCAAGAACACCCGATAGAATTCGGTAGCTCTCGTTGAGCACCGTAATAGGTCGCCAATCGTTCACATCTGTTGCTGAACCTTTCTTAGATATTAGGGTGATCCGGCCTTTCGTTATTGACTTTGGAAGTTTTCCACGAATTTTCCATAGACTTCCTAGTTCAACAAGATAGGGAACAATTTCTTCCAAACATTTAGTGAATATTTTGCCGCCAATGCCATCAGTTTCACTTTTATTTATTGCAAGGCCAGTTTTGAGCTCAAATTTTACAAAAATGATAAAACTATATTTATCCTCTTAATAAGTTGTATCTCCGAGTTCGCCTCAATCATCAAGGTGATGTCGTCGGCGTATAAGTCAATAATATGTTTCTCATTGTTGAAGGAAACACCAAACCCTAAGTATTTCCTTGACAACGTCTTCGTCAACTCATCTAACGTAGCAACAAAGAGAAGGGAGCAACTGGAAAGCCCTGCCTACAACTCCGTTTGAGAAGAATGGGAGCACTATTGATATTGATGCCTCCAGTGATTAAAATCACTCCCATCCACTTTAGAATTAAGGCTATGCGACCCTTTGTAAGAGCACAAGGCATTTTTACGGTCATCTCTATGTGTTTGCCCATGCAAGAGATATGAAGCCACTTCATTCGGAAACAAGAGAGAATATTTGCCACAAATACCGTCGGGACCCGAAGATTTTTATCTTTAGAAGACTTTTGATATAGTCTATAATCTTATCTTTTTGTGCAGATAAAATGAATGATTTTTTCCTTGGGATATGTATTCTTTCTCCACCTAGAATTTTAGAGCACCTTTTGTGAAAAGATCTCTTCAGGTCTCTTTAATATTTTATTACCATCTACGATGTAGTTTATTGTTGAAGCTGAGGATTTATTGTTGTGAGAAGGATGTTTTATATCTACGATATGGATTTATTTTTATATCCCTTTCCTATCCATTTAGCTTCAGCAATATCCATAATCTATATTCATGGACCAAATCCGAAGTTTTTTGTAAAAAGAGGCGATTCAGTAAGGGCATTCTCACTTTCGTCTTGGACTTTGGCCATTTATCCCAAACCTCTTTACAGTACGTTATTACGTAACAAATAATGGGTAGGCCTCTTTAGAAGAGATTCGACTTGTTCTTCTTATGATATTTGAGGACGATTTTTCTTAAAAACTTTCTTCAACCAAAAGCCATCTAGGAATCTTTAAACTTTATTTTTTGATTTGTACCACGAAATAATATCTATAATCTTATGATCAGTAAAAGTTTATATTTTAATATAGAATTTACCCGTTCATATTGCCCTACAAACCTACAAGACCTAGACAGTCCCTCAAGAATCCTTGCCGCCCTTTGAGCACTCTCTCAGCGTCTGTGACAGGTCCTAGGTCTTGGAGAGGTTAACAGCAGACAAACAGTTGATAGAAGTGGTTTTGTTAAGGCTTTTTGAAGCACTTTTGGTGCACTTTTAGAAGCCCTAGAGCGCCCTCTCAAGGAATTTGTTGCACTCTCGGTAATTTAAGTATATAGTTTTGTGACGTCAGAGATAAAAACATATTGTTGCCGTATCTCTAAGGTCGATATATATTTATTTTAAAACGAGCATATTACTAATTAAACATTGTATGAATAGACTAAATGATGCTTTGTTCTAATTTCGGATGACTAAACAATCACTTGCTCCATATATGACGTCACGACAAATACATTGAAATTCTCACAAACAATAAACAATAACTCTCAATAAGGAAAATAACTTGGACATATAACATGTATTCATATAAATAAAACCATTTCTTTACTAAGGGAAAGAAAACAAAAATTCAACGTCAAGTCCGTAATATGATCCAACATTTTTCATTAAGATAATGCCCTCGCAGTAGATTGATAAATTGTTGTTGCGCTCATGCTTTGAATGTTGTACATATACTCAAATATATATGTGTAAACCACAGTTTATGACTGTTGTTATTTGTTAAATAATAGTAGTATATTATTATTTCTGACATTTTAGATAAATCATATATAAAATATAAACGTCTGTTTGAATTTTATAGGGTGAGGATCACAAATAGAGATCTATCGAAATATATAACACATTTATGGTTAAACTTATAGTATTTTTTATTTATTAGTGTTGCAGACAATATATATATATATATATATATTGTAAAAATAGAGAAAAAATAGTTTATACAGATCAATATTCTGGATTATTTGGATTCATGATGGATCTTTTTATAGACATCGTGGTTTCGTATTATGGAATATAAACAAACATATATGTATATGCTAGTAAATAAAACTGGAGCAGTTGCGTTTATATACACAATATTTTTGTTTAAAATTAAGGCTCCAAAATAAAACAGACATTAATAAATAAACTATTTTTCCGGATATGTTTTTTAATGTTCCGTGTAAGGACCATGGAAGGTCATTTAGTTCAAACCACCCAGACCTTCTCCCCATGTCCTGTCATTCCTATTATAAGAGATTCCTTCTTAAAGTTCTTGGAATAACAGTAAACTGATGATCACTCCAATAATACATATCTTTAAATCAAAGAGTGACATCTCTACAAACAAAGTCACTTACGAGCTTCAAAACTTCTTTATGGAAAGCTCCTCTCTGAGGAAGCTATTAAAAAGCGAATAATGAAGGTTAAGAAGAGTACATTTCTATGAAATACACTTTTCAAAAAGTATAAAAATAAAATCATCAAATAATACCTTCAACAAGGCGATATAAGTTTTCATGAGATACTATTTTTGATTCATCCAAATAAAATTATTTCTGAATCTTTGAAGATGTCCAAAGATATATATGTATATATAATGCTGCCTTTTCTGAACATCCTCAAATCTACTTTTTTCAAAGAAAGTCTCTTGAATAATGGAAGAAGTGGATTGAGTTCCAAGCTATAAATATTCATAGCCTCTTCATAACTGAATGGACTGGAGTTTTAGTTTTTAAATCAAGTAGGGAAACATATATTCCTTCAATATATGTGATGCATCATGTTTATTTGATACACAGGAAGATATTAATAAGGTTTGATTCACTGTATAAAACAAGGAAGCTGAACATCTCCTTGCAAACTCCAAAGAATATTATAGTCTCAGATCGCCGTTTTCTTTCAATTTTTTTATGATGACTTTTTATAAATCTTTTATTTATTCATATTGCCAAACATTTAAAACTACATTGAAGTCTGAGGGAGGTTGTCTTTATATAAACATTGTTGACGCACGTGTATTATGAATTTTTTATAACTCTAAATATGTACATATCTATAAGTTATTCATACGATAAAACAATTTAGTCCCACAATTTTTTTTACAAGCAATATATTGGATCCGTTTTTTGATATTTCCATGCACCATGAAGGTTTGTGTTGATGCCATAGGACTATATCCGGTGTCCCGAATGGTGTGTTTATTTCAAATTAGCCCTGAGAAGCCCCGTAGGAAGTTTCAAGATGATACAACTAAAAAGTATGTTTGTATTGATATATCTAAGGTATCAAATATTATTTACAAACAAATAAATCAAACACACATCCGATTAACATAAGAATTGAAACTTTAATTCATGTGTGAGCCCCAGGAAAGCGGATAAATGGAGACAAAGTTTGGAGTTCTATTGGTTTGTATTATGTGCTGGGGTAAGTTTTCTTGACACTTTTATATTTGAATATATTCCTTGAAATAAGCAATTGAAGTAAATTTGATATGTAATGTTAAAAAATCATTGATTTTTAGGTAATAGCTTCTGCTCCAAAATATTCAATCCTTGAGTAAGTGTTCCCAATTAATTATTAATTATTCATCAAAACTATTTCATTTCCCCTGTCAGATACTTGGATATGTTTTGTAGGTAAAACTAAAATAAATTTTACATTACATAACAAGATAATCATACTTACTTTATATTCCATAGCACTTGTGAAAGAAGTCCAAAAAATGATTTTTGCACAAAGTACTGCTCTCTGGACACAAATCTCCCGCCGGCGGGAAAAGAAAAGGTTGACTGTGAGAAGGAAGAAAATGGCGCCACACCTGGCGCCATTACAACAACTTCATCTCCGGCAAAGGAGCTCTCACTAGATATTAAAAAGCCTCCACAAACATGTTTGAAACAAGAGGGAAAGAACACCAAAAGCCTTCAAGTTATCGAGAAGCCGTCAATCCCTCCGTTACGTTTGAGTATGTTTATCAGCTAATAGGGTTGAATAATAAATAGGTTTTATATATGTTTTTAGAGAGGCGTCATCGGGGTGCCAGTAAGTATTAAGAGGGGTTCAACGGGTTCAATCATTCACTCTTATGGTTTAGTTCCTTCAGAGAATGCACAGAGGATGACTGTCATAATCCGGAATGTCTAAGTGTCTGCAAGCCATATTGCTTCTGGTAAGGTCTTTAGGCACTCCTGAGATATTGATATAGTTAAATATTCCGCTTGGAACAATACATTTAAGAAATCTAAACACTAATATCAAACATTTGCATTTCCTTTTAATTTCATCGGTACTAATTGGTACACGGTAGTTTTAACGAAAAAAAAAACTATTTCCATCCGTAGAAGAAATTAACACTGCCATAACTTATGATCTTAAAATAAACATAAAATCAATGGATCGTTCTCACATGAAATAAATATCTTTGCTTGTATTTAATTGGACAAAATGTGAGTCCATATCTTCGGAATGCCAGTCTTTTAATGCTTATATATATATATATATCAGAGCTGGATTTCGGTACCGCCGATTCGGTATTCGGTAGATTTTATTATATATCTACCGAATATCGATAGGTGCAGTAAATAAGAAAGAAAGATAAATTTATTTAAGTATCTCTGTGCTTCATCATATGCATTTAGTATCGGAAACTTATCCGGCTCCGGCTCCGGAGTCGTTTATTTATTTTGCAAAGTACAACTTCTTCACACCAGGTAACGTTTGCAGTTCTAAATACCGATTACATTCGGTAGTCGCAGCTCTGATATATATATTTATATATAACTATATATATGTATATATATTATGTTATGTATAAATATATATATATTTAATGCTTTCGACAGGTACAAACAGAATGACGAACTAACCAATTATTCCGACAGTTATCCAAGTAAGTAAATGGTTCTTTTTTTAATATTTGATGTAACACATTGCATTTGGCTAAACATAAGTCCATATTAGATTAAATAATCATATAGCCAGCTCAGATAATATAAGGCTTAACTCCAGTTTTTTTCCATTAAATTAAATACCATTGTCTGAAGTTTAAAAAATACAGTAGTCATGAATGAGTTAAACATTTAAACTCTATTTTACGTTGATAGTTTTATGTGGACACCGATTTCATAAAATTATGACGTTAAGTTTCTCTTTTTTTAGTTTTATGTAATTTTTCGTATATAATATTATCGGGAGTGCTTACCCAAAAAATGGAACCAATTCTTAACACCAAGATTGGCCCTCGGCAAAAGGGCTTTCTCAAAAAACGAAGTATCTGTGATGTCTCCAGAAATATTCAAGCTTGCATTGATTCAGTAGAAGAAAGGGAAACTTTCGGAGCAATAATTGCTATTGATTTTCAAAAGGCCTTCGATTCTATATTGCATATTCACATTATGAATGCGGTAAAGAAACTCTTACCAAAGGAATATTTCAATCCCATTCGGGCATTACTGGTAAATGGATTCTCGACAATATCACTTAATGGAATGGAAAGTGATCCCATCCACCTTAAGAATAGCTGTAGGCAAGGATGCCATCTTCTCCCTTACTTTTTGTTGCAGCGGTGAGGATCTAATTCGGATGGTTTTGAAAAAGTACGGAGGGTTTGGCGTGGACGTCAAAGGCACAAAACATTTAATAGACCTCTACGCCGATGATGTTACTCTTATGGTAGAAGAAAATTCAGAACTTCAACTGAGTAAAAGAGTAGATATCGTTTTAAACTTTTTTTCAAAAACGAACGAATATCAGGCCTAGCTATCAACAAGGCAAAGACAACGATTCTACCCCTTGGAAAATGGAACCCTAAAGAAAGTGAAATTACTTCGTGCCAAATTAGGAACCAAGTGGACATTCTGGGAATTACCTGGAATAATAAAGGAATTGATAAGAAGAACTGGACGAATGCATTTTCAATCATCCCTCGAAACATAGCAAAATGGAGGAGCTTCAACATTCAGAGAAGAATTGACTTTTATAATTTGAAAGTTGTTCCTCTAATGTTATTCAAGGCGTCCTCTCATCCATTAATTGCCGAAAAAGTCATTCTCGAGGAGGAAAAATGGCTTCGTGCCTTATTTCACCATCATTATCTTCCATCTATTCTAAGACCAAAACGTTTGCTCGGGGAGGTATTTCTCGCTTGAGCTGTATTATACCAAAGGTGTATATGAAAATCTTTGATGAAATTACAAAAAATCCATCCATCGAGTGGTGAAGATCTGTAGCTTATGACGAAATCTACTTAACTAACCATTTAACTTCAGACTCTCTCGGGTCTGGGGTGCATCTCAACGTATAGTATGGAAACTTACCCTACCTACGACACCATTACGACCGTAGATGTCATTTGACAAAACGCTCACAAGCATTTATATTTTCGAAATAAACCTCGATCAGACATTTGAAGGAAATGGCTATTAAGTCAAAAATTCTTACAGTTCATGATCTCTGCAAAGATAACGTATTTTATGATGGGAGATTTGTGTATCCTTTGACGAGGACTTCTCTGCAACACATTCTTCCGAAGCCATGGCACTTGAAAATGTCTCCTCCATCGTATCAAAGAGAGGTAGAAAAAATAAGTGATAAATATTTGAAAATACTTGGTCTCCCTTCGGTTTGGAACAATCGGATTCGACAATCTTTGCAAGGTATCCACGACGGAAGAAAATTCACAGCTCAGCTGATGATTTCGGCTGATCTTTTATTTTTTTCTAGGCCGTGCAAAAATTGCGGTCTTTTGTTCAACTCAACAATTCATTTATTTGTTGAATGTCGTGCAGTTAAAATTCTTAAGGACTTCCTATTGCTCAGCCTACCTACCCTTCAATATGAGTCCTCGAATGCTTGGAAAGGCATTATCCTTTTCGGCCTTGGGAAAAGCAACAAGTCTCCGGAAAATAAGGCGTTGACCTTCAATATTATGAACTCTAAGTCGCTGATTTGTCATAAGCTGACCTCCTACAAACCTCTCCATCCTCAAGAGCTGAGAAGCATATTTATATCTGCGGCGGCAAGATATGCAGCATTATCGTTAAAAATCCCCTCACCAGACGAAGGAGGAACGTGGACGTCCGCCGGAAAGATAATTAAGTATTATCCAAGCCTCTCCATCCAACAGACTTATAAAAATTATTTCAAAAAGATTCAGTAATTTTAGCACTTAGTATAATTTTATTATGTTTTTATTACATTTATTATGTTCATCTTTTAAAATTCTTAATAGTTGCTTCGCAAAAAATATGTGTTAATTTGATAGCCTGTACCTGATATTATGTGTTATTTTATTTTGTGCGTTCAACCCCAGAGCAAGAATTTTAAACTAAAATGTTTAATTATGTTTTTATTACGCATTTGCTCTGGTTTTTATAATTATTTTATTTACATAATAAACGAACATGATATTTAAAAAAAAAAAAAACATACAGATGTATATACAAATCTTTTATATATAATGTTAATATAATAATAATATATACAAAAATTTAATAATTATTTATAAATTATAATATTATATATATAAGAAGCTTATATTTAATTATATAAAATATATATTATATATATAGAAGCTTATATATAATATATATATATATATATAGAAGCTTTTCAACTAAATAATGCTATATTCCTATAATATTTTCAAACCATAACAATCCGAACAAAGACACAAGGCTTTAAAAAATCCTAACTGTAATATCCTTTTATATTTAAAAAACATAATGAATGCTGGTACATAAAAGAAATACATTTTTAATCAACTACCTTACAGAAATGCACCTGACAGCAAGGAGAGTATGGAAAAGGAACCCAAGAGGAAGTAAGTAATTATAAAGACTTTAAACATCTCATGGACATATTATTATTTTTTGACATTTCAGGACTTCCAATTTACAATGCTTGTAAGTGCATTTTATCTATTAAACAATCCTTTCTACCTTAAAAGTCTTCAGCGCCATGCTTCATTTGTTTCAGAAAATGTATGCATAGCAAATGTAGAGAACCGGATTGCTACTCCATCTGTCCATCTTTTTGCAAAAAGGGCAATGGAATACGCCAAAAGGTTGAGGGACCAAAGAAGACAATGTAATTGAAAAATAACATGATACCAGCTAATGGCAGCTCTTAAGTTTTGTTATTTTTTCTTAGATCCATATCCGAAGCATGTTGGTAAGTAGTTTACAAATAATATAAGTTTACTTGTGGAGACTTCTCCTTCCAGGAGACTTACCTATTAATCCAAAAAGAAAATACGACGCGTGTGGAAGGATTAGTTTTAAATTAAAAGGATAAAAAAGATTTTTACGCAATGAAATTATACTTTTTTATGCATTGTTTGACGAAAAATATTAAGAATTAATAAGAAACTCCTCGGGATTGTTATAACATATATATGTATTTATAAGTACAGTCGTCCCTCGCAAAGTCGCGACGGCCCGGATCCACTACACGACCACCGCTATATACCTATATGAGGGTCGCGATGTATATATAAAATTCTGCCATTGAGTTCATATGGGGACGCTTTGCCGTGAAAAACGGGAGCCAAGCCGTCGTCGCGTAGTAAAAGAACTGCAAGATGTCGAGGGGCGAAGTAGCGAGGGCCGACTGTATATATAAGGGTAACAGTGAGTCAGAACAGTTCGGAACGCCGTACCGGCAAAATATTTGAGACTTGAGTGGCGTTCTATAATGGAAGAGGGCATAAATCGGACGGATCATGGAAAAAACAAGTTTGTCCAACTCAATGAATTACATTTCAAGTAAATTGTGTCCACGTAATTCAGGTTATGTAGATTATTTGCAATGACATTATAAAATGTAAAGTACCGGCAAGAAGATTTAATCCCTTTCACCCTGAAAGAATGAAATCCTTTTTCTAAAAGCATTCACAATAACCCTCATAGGCACTGCCTCGAAAACCACTGCCAACTCTCGCCCTGCCCTTCAGTTTGTCCACAATTTTGTGGTCATGAGTCCCAATTCCATCGCATAAAGTACTCAAAAAGACACTATGGTGACGGTAAGCTATAAAGAAGCGTTAAAGGAAAGTAGAAGTTCATGGACGGAAATGTTAACAAACGGGCCAAAAAGTGGTTTGATATTTATAACGCTAGATGTCGCTCATTCATAAATGACGTCACAAACCTATTCCAAAACGATCTAAAGGATTGAGTTTGAATATTTGATATATATATATAGATAATCAATTACTTCGTAGTACATGATTCAATGATTAAAGCATTAATCGGACAGTGAGGACTATGGTTGAGGAAGACAAATACGAAAATAGTTGGATTACTTCTGCACGGCTCATTAATAAGTTGAAAAGATGGTTCGACTCAGTTTGCTTAAGGAAAATAGCTTTGTTTTGGCAAGGGACTACTTATACCCGACTCGACATAGAAAGAGAAAAAATGATATCGATTAGAAAGCATAGAGATATTTTTCTTGTATCATTCTGGCATCTCTTTTATTACACTATAAAATCAATCACAAACCTCTCCATTTTTCTATTATTAATAAGCTGTTGATGTTATTATTACTTCATTATATTAAACAGCTTAAGTTCCTCTATTCTGGAAGAGGAGGAACTTTGAACCGGAGTTCCCTCCTGTGTCCAGGACTCGTGGACGAGAGGAACAAATCTGTACTCTTTTTCAAATTATGAATAACATTTTTAAAGAAATAAACCAAAAGATGTTGTTTTTTGTATTGTATTATATTTTACAGCTTGATTTTCTATTCTTCATATCAGAGCTTCTCCTCAAAAATAGAAAAATTCAAGTTGTTTATGATAACACAAAAATAATAATAACAACAACTTATGAATAATAGAAAAATGGAGAGGTTTGTGATTCATTGATA
>CP045910.1:5521031-5534035 GCA_013387185.1 Caligus rogercresseyi
TCCAGGAGGGAAAGCTTTCGGTCTAAAAGACGTCAATCCCACATGGGAGTTTTGAAGAGCTAGTCTCGTTAAGCGTTAAAGTAACGTAGCGCATGCAAGGACAACGTAAAAAAAAGAATTGGCCCAAAATTTTGTAATTTCCTTTAACGTTAGATGTCGTTGTCCATGAAATTCTCACATCCTATTTAAAACCGGTTTAAAGGGATTAAATTTGTGTGATTTGAATATATCAATTAACTACAAGATAAAAAACGTCTCCAAATATAAATAATAAAGGACTTGTTTATTATTTTCAAAGAGCTGTAGCATAAAAACGCCCCTTACGGACTTAAGAAGAACTAATATTAAGTCCAATTTTTTGGGGGGGGAAAAAGGAAACATTTTATAAATTTTATGCATGCCGCTACTTATAATTTAACTCTTTAGTTCTCGTTGCATAAATAATTCGCTGGATGCAACATACTAAACTCCTCTATTTTGCCAGTGATTGGGACGCTCGGGAGTGGATTTTTCTATTCTTGAGGCGGAACCTTAGAGATAATGATATAGAGAGTTTTATTCCCATAAGCTGTAATTTTTGTTCCAATAACAACAAAGTAATTTGATATAAGTCTTCGTAAACTGATCTACAGATAGACTAATCTAGGATCAGCTTACATGACGTAGTACAAGTTACTTTGTTTATAGTGGACACACATAATACAGCTGAACGACTATTTTCTCTGCTATTGAAGGGAATCAGCTCTCTAATTCTTTATCTCTATGGGGGAACCTGATATGAAGAATAGGTGAACTCAAGTTGTTTATTATAACGCTATTATAAAAACATCAACCCCTTTTTGTATATTTCTTTGTAAATGTTATTAATAATTTTATAAAAAGGGGTTTGTTCCTTTGTCCCCGAGTCCTGTGGAATAAGTACTCCGGACACACAGGAGGTACCCGGTTCAAAGTAATCCTCCTACAGAATATAAGACTTAAGAAGTTTATTATATGGAAAAATAATATACATATGTGACAACACTATTTAATACAGGATTTTTTTGGTGAAAATGAGATGGACCATAATAGTATTCTTCATTTACTCTTCTCCATTTTGTATTAGTATTTTTTTGCAATTAGGCCTCTGATTGAAGCGATATTTAAGATTAATTACACAGGGCACAAAAAATATTTTTTGGGAAATAGTCCAGGGTTTTCCTGCTGAATTAGACTAATTTTGATGCTCTGAGTCCGAAAATGACCTTGGTTTTGCTCAATCAGGTCAGGTTTTTGCTACAGAAATTTTTAAAAAATCGATTTTTTGTAATAAAAAAAATTCTGTGGATCATCACTGAGAAACCCCTGACGATTTTTTCCCATTTCCTCAAGAAATACAAATAACGTATCCAAATTTAGTCAGTTTTTATTTAGTCCATCAAATTTTATAGCACAATTATCATAATATAAGTATAAGAATGTGCGTTACATGACACAGAAGTTCAGAATTCACGGCATAAATCGGCGTTTCTTCGATTCCCGTGTGTGAGCAGCTGCTGTGTTGTCTCGCTTCAGCGACCAGCAGTAGTCCGCCATCATGACTGCGTCCCACCTCCCCTGGTACCTCTCCTCTATTTGGCGCATGTCCTGATGGAACCTTTCTCCCTGCTCGTCGCTCATTCGCCCCGAGATTTTCAGGAAACTTCTCCATGGTGAGAACAGGAAGTGCATCTTTATACTCATCAAACAACCGAGTTTTTGGAAGGCCTCTATCATGGTGCTAATGAGTCTGGCGTGGTTTGCTGCCTTCGTGTTCCCCAGAAGTTGTTCACCACCTGCACAAACGATTTCCACGCGGCGCACTCTAGCGTGTTCATGGAGTTTTGGAACTCTGTGTCCTTTATAAGCTTCCGTATCTGTGGACCATTGAAATGCCGGCCTTCACCTTCTCACTGGTCAGTCGAGGAAAGGCTCGGCACAGGTAGTTGAAGCACCTCCCATCCTTGTCGAGAGCGCGCGTGAACTGTTCATTACCCAAGCTTCAAATGTAGCGGTGGGATCAATATCTTCTCCCCGGTCAACAAAAGGTTCGTGTATGATGTTTCTCGCCCCAGGTACTAACTGATCTCGCGCCGGCCACTCTTTTCTTTACATAGTGCTGGACTCTGTCTCGACTGTCCACACACATATAAAGCATGGGTACTTCGTAACCCGGACTGCTGACCAAGTAAAAGTTTACCATCTTTAAGTCGACGCAGATGATCCATTTGTGCTGCTCATATTGGATTTTGTCGAGTACGTACTTCACTACTTCATATTTAATGTGAATATAGAAAGAATCTAAGAGGCAATATTGTCACTACGGAGTCCTTGTGAAGAATGACTGAAATTTGCTAAAGTATATAACCTTCGTCGGCCTAAATTCACAAACATATATTAATATTAAATAAATTGTACACATATTTATGCACATAAATTTATGATAAACTCAAATAAATTATTTATAATATTATTCGTGTCTGTGAATTGTAATTCGATATATTTTTCACGAATAATATGATTGAACTCAAAACCGCTGATATTAGAATATGTATAGCTCGTCAGTTAGGCCTATGGCTGTATCTCAAAAAGTTAACCTGATGGAGCAAATCAATGTGATATTCGGACTCAGAACACCAAAATTAGTCTAAATCAGCTGAGAAACCCCTGAATTTTTTTTGGCTGTTGACCAGTGTTATCGATGAAGAAGCTAAATCAATGAAAATTGGCTAGGAAAATTGGTATCTTCTTGCGGGGTCTTGTGTTTTTAACCAATCATATTACTTGTTCATAGTTAATGTACGTTTTCTTATATTAAATAGAGTAGGCAGTAGTCTCCCTTTTTACAGCTGATTCGCTTCAATAGTAGAGAAACCGGGACTCATGATTAGTAAGATAGAAAAGTGAGGATACTTGGGGCGTGTGAAACGGGAGAATGTTTGAATGTATTCTATATACTTTGAATGGACCATTCAACATGATATAAGTCTGACACGCCCAAAGTATCCCTCACCCATCAACAATCATCAAATAATAGAGCCTCCACTGATCATAGTTTGGAATCTATTTTTTGGTGCCATAAAAGCATTCTGACTAGACTTCAATCTTGTTGGAGATTCCTGGATCCCTTCCTCCACCCTCTTTCTATCTTCCCGGGGCGAATGAGACGGTCTTGACTCCGGGATAAATGCCTTGGACACCAAGAAACGAGTCTCCTCCCTCCCAGAAGAGACACATTCCCTCACCTCGACTTCGTGAATGGAGTCCTACCCCTCCCTCGTCTTCGTCAGTCAAAGGAGTTCCTTCCCTCATCTTCGTTAGATAGCTCCCCCGTCTCTAGTCTCCGTTAATGGAGCCCTACCCCTCGTCGGACTTCGTTACGAGCTCCCCGTCCCTCCTCTTCGTGAATGGAGTCCTGCCCCTCGTCTTCATGAATGAATCCCAATTATATTCATTAATCCTATCAATTTTATTCCTTAAAAAATTTATGATAAAAAGAATTATATACCAAATTTGTAATAAAAAATTTCTGAAACAATATGAAAAAGAGTATATGATTAAGCAGAGAAAGTTTTTTTTGACTCTTACTTGATGATGAATGGGTTCGTTTGTATTTGATTAAGAGAAAACCATTGGAGGTCATGATTAATCTGGTGCATCATCTTCTTCCACCCTAAACTTTCTAAGAGAACACAATTTCAAACGCTTCTCCGAACTTCGTTCTGCTCTTTGCCAATCCGCATTCGATGCTCGAAATGTACTTGACTCCCAAGCAGGAACGGAGTGGGAATAATTTATCCACCGGGACAATTTATGCCCTCACCGGCCTTATACAGGCCCTAATATGCCATTGGGAGACTGTCGTATGGTTGATTTCTTATTGGAAAAGCATGGTTTATCGAAGGAACGGAAGGAATACCTCATGAAGAATGTTGTTCCCCTAATATCTCTGGAACCAAGAAACGCTTTTCATCCATTATATTGCCAGTGTAGATGAGTCGATCAGTCAAGAGCATCAGACCAACAGTAAAACAAAAGAAAATGATAGTATGATGAAGGTAAATTAATAACTAGCATAACAATAGTGTATTAACATAAACTATTTTCTTTAGTTGTAGATCATTTTGTAAGTGCTGTGGAGGCTGACATATCTTTTGGTCCTTTTAGCTCATCTAATGTGACACTTGAATCAATAACAATGAAGGCGATAGTTTGATCGAAGGTAAATTCATAACGGACATAGCATAAGTATTATAATTAATGCTTTTTTTGTAGATACTTCTGTAAGTCCTGTGGAAGCAGACGGAGCTTCTGGCCTTTCTGATTCGTTCAATGCGGACAAACGAGAATTTTTTTTAGATGTTTTGAATGTAAAGGTTTCACTTTATACAAGCAACGTTTACAGTGTGGCTAAGCAAATCGTGAACAGGATTTTAATGCATTGTAGCGACTGCAATTTGAAATTTCCTGCCTTATTACTCAGTGGGCAAAAAGAACAGACAAAAACAAACAGCTTTTGTTTTGAATGCATTGTGTTTTGGCAAACGACGGTGACAATGGAGGAGAAAAGGATTCGGGTCTCTGCCTTGCTCGACGCCCAAATGGACTTCAAGAAGATTGCTGAGCTCATCCCTGCTCCTTGGGGCTCGTTTCCAAGGTCAAGAAGCTCAAAGATGAGGGACAAGACCTTGGAAGGAAACCTGGTAGTGGTGGGCACAACAAGAAGAGGACGGCGGAGTTCCTGGCCGACATCGCGGACACCATTGAGGCCTCCCCCACCACCAGCGTGAGGAAGCAGGCCAAGAATCTTGGGGTCAGCAAGGACACCATCGGGAATGCTGTTCAGGACTTGGGCTGGTGTCTTATGTTCGTAGACGTCGTCAGCTTCTCTCGGATTCCAGCAAGGAGACCAGGGTCATCAAGGGTAAGAAGCTCTCTCACCTGGATGAAGCACAACGGGTCCACGGTCCGGATCTTGCAATCCACTTGACTATGGCATCTGGGGCGTCGTGGAGAGAAAGGCCTGTAGCATCCCCCATGCCAGTGTGGATGCCCTGAAGGCCGCCGTTGAGAAGGAGTGGGCCGAGATGTCTGTGGACTTCATTGTCAAGACCTGCAAGGCCTTCAGGCCCCGGATCGAGGCCATGCTGAAGGCCAATGGTGGCCATTTTGAACTATAAGGCTACTATAAGTTGGATTAATAAATGTTATAAATCTCTGTGCCATACCCTTGTATTTATTAAGAATATGATGAAGTTGCTTTTGTCTTTTCTGTTCACGATTTGCTTAGCCACACTGTAATTAAGAAAGTAAATAAAGGTTATAAGTGCAAACATTGTCGTAATAAACATTTTAAAAAGCAATGCAAGAAATTCATTTGTTCTAAAGGTTCGACAATTCAGACAAAAAATTATTTAAGAAAAATTATAAATAACGTAAATTTATTAACATTGGACCAAAATGTGTTACAATAAATGAATAGTTAAATCAAATGTTTTTTGGATTATGTTTGATCAAATGAATAAACAAATATAACAAAATATGCACATATAGCTTATTATTAGGTTAACCCATGTATAGTCTGGCCCAGTAAAACTAATTATTCTCATCAAATTAATATAAAAAAACACTTTAAAATTAGAAAATATCCCCTCCGGCTGCAATGACGTCGCAGCAGTGCTTGCAGAGCTTCTTGAGTTGGTCGAATAGCTCGTCTTCGCTAACCCTATTCATCGTCCGCTGCACAGCAGTAGTGGCTTCCTCATGCCCCCCAAAATCGTCATTACGGAGCAGATGCTTCAACTTCCGGAACAGGAATCGGTCAAAGAGGTTCAGATCTGGGCTGTAGGGGTTCTATTTGACCGGTTTCACGTCCCTTTGGGTAGAACCTCCCTTGTTTAAGCGGCAGCGTGAGGACGGGCGTTGTCCCATATCGGGAGACAATCCTTTTGGTGAATCCTGCGTTGAGGTTGATGAAGTGTTTCCGGTCGTCTTCAGGTTCTCTCTAATGGTCTTCCAGTCGGCTGTGGTCCCTCTCGAGAGATAGTGCCTCAATGGAGACTCGCTTCAATTTGCAGCTGAACCCCATCAGAATAATCGTCTTCCTCGTCGTCAGCTTCACACGGGGGGGGTTGAGATCCGAGCCCCATGGGATCCATCCAGACATGCCTCCGCTCCGCCGAGTCCAGTGGAACCAGGACTCGTGGATTCGGAGGCATTTCCGTTGTGCCAGAGGACGACGAGGATGGGATCACCGGGAAGTATGAATCCTGGAGGGGAAGAAGTCCTCGTCTCCGAGCGCCAAGCCCTCCATCGCGAGCGGCACGTCCTTTTTTGCGAGCGCAAACTCTTCCTTTGTGAGCGGCACGTCCACTTCCACGAGATGAAGGATGTACTGGATTCGACTGGATGGAATCTTTGCATAGCAACACACAATCAATTCGACAAAATACAATCCACGATTGGATTCCGAATTGTCTATCCAAGTTGATTTGAAGTACATGAGAATAACTAATTAATAATATGTATAATAAGAGATCCCTTTATTGTTTTGAATTTAGATCACCCCTTTTTTTCTCTTTCTCTCTCTCTCTCTTCAAAGCATAATTGTAGCCATTGTTTTGTTGGAGCATGTGATTGGTGGAGCATATCGATGCGCAGGGACACCAACATAAATATTTTGTAATGATTTCACGAAAAAAATTACGGCCGTCCATCTTTGGAAGGATATTGCGCCTTGAAAAACCCTATGATTGTAATAAACAATCGACGTACAACAAACTACAAACATCCATTAATATGATCGAAAGCCTATATGTTTGTTTTTTTTCTATATAGAACGTATAATTTCAAATCATAAAAATGGAAGCATCATCGTATGAAGTAAATATAGCCAAAAATACGTATAATAGTTTTCTCCTTTTCTTATATTTCGTTCTGTATTCAAATAGTTTCTCACCTCACATATATATTTCTCTATTCTGATATTCTCTCTATATATATATTATATATCAAGGTAGACAAATTTTAGCGGTCCGTTCATCGTTCCGTTCAATTTCTTCCGTTCCGCGGAACGCCGTTCAATTTTACGTTCCGTTCACAACCCTGTATATATAATATATATAATATATATATATATATATATATATATATATATATATATATATATATATATATATATATATATAATTCACCCAACCTCTGCGTACAAGACTGCCCCAGGGAGTACCATATATATATATATATATTATTGTGTGTACATACAATTGTATTACAAATATACGCTGTTATACCAAATATAGATCACTTTGTTGCTCTCTATGGGTTAAAATTTATAATGGCCTTTTAATCCATTTTATTTAAGTATTATCAATTGTACAGTTTCTGTAGAACAACATATAAAAGAGGACTTAAAAATGATGTTGAAAGAAGATGGATAGAAACTGTTTCCGTAACTATACTTTATCAACGCATCAAATCGGACGATTTTTCCGTGAAAATGATACTATTGACGAAGTTTGGTACTATTTAAAGGCTGTTCATGTTTATGGTTTAATAGAACAATAAGAAAGGAGGTAAAAATTAGGTGAAAGAAGATTAACAAAAGCTATTTCTGGATATATTCTTTATAAGCGCATCAAATCCGACGACTTTTCTGTGAAAATTATACTATTGACAAAGTTAGTATTATTAAGGCTGTTATTAACACTAAATTCATTTAAAGATTCAATTTAAGCCGTCACCACATATTTTGTGGCATATCTTGTGTTATTTCTATAATATCAACATCCAATTTATTGGAAATTAATTAATATTAAGGTATAACAATAAAATCAGCGGGATTAGTCACCTCCAAACGTCAAATAGATACTCAAGAATTCGATATCGTTCTAATCCCTTATTCACAATTTTTCTATTAATTTCCCATCTGTCTTGTTATTCCATTCTAAATCTCACATATTTATTTATTCCAGTTTGCTCCGGGATTCATCTAGAGGCCGCAGCAGTGCCTCAGTACCGCTTCCGGGGTCAGAATGCCAGCCTTCTCTGCAATACGAGCTAAAAAAGAGCGAACAGCTCTTTTCCCTCAAGTGGTACAAGGAGGAAACAGAGTTTTATCGCTACATGCCCCGAGAGGACCTACGAATAAGGGGATACTTTGAAAAGGCTTCAATCCCAGCGATGGATCCGTGCAAACCTGGAAGGTCCCAGGAATCAAAATTGACGTAAGAGCTCTTCCATTCTATCCTCCATGACTTCATATATTTTTCCTTTTTTGGGGGGCAATTTTTCAAGCATATTTTGTTCATTTTTATTTATGTTTTGATTATCATTCATCATCCATGAGCGATGGACCAAGTTTATCGAGCATAAACAATTGCAATACCATTACAAAGTCTTCAGGATTGGTGACATTTTATTAGTTGCAATCATAATTTTGTATGATTAAAATATATAGGAAGGCGAATCATTTGGAGAACAGTTAACTATAATATCCATAAATGTACTTTCCTCTTTCGATTATATATATATATATATATATCAGACTTGCTGATTTGTCGTTCCTTTGTAATTGTTCGTCGTTCGCGACCGATGAACGACGAACAACGCCAAAAAAAAACAAAAGATTTTTCATGGGAAAAATTTCCTTTTTAAACATACCATCGTCATTTTTTTAGAATGACGAACGACAAACGAACAATGAACGATTCAATTTAAAATTAACGACGAACGATAACGTTTGGTGAACGACAAACGAACGACAATTTTTCGCGAACGTCAACAAGTTATATATATATATATATAACTTGTTGACGTTCGCCAAAAATTGCCGTTTGTATATATATAAAAGCAAAACTTTTTGTTATTACTTATTTTGAAAAAGTTTAGTTTTATTAAGTTTAGCTATGATCAATTTATGACTATGTTAATTTTTGCAAATTTTCGTCAAATAATAGTTAGTGCCAATAAATTAACATAAGTGCTGACACACCAACCATTTTTTAAATAACAGCTCCTACTAGGGTTCTTTATAGTTTCAAGAAGAAAAAGAAAAAGAGAGTACTCATGTTGATGTTTTTAAGTTGTTTTTTAAATACATTTGCTTTTCACATCTTAATTTTGATACAGTAACTCCCTCACATGCTTATGGATATAATCAACGTCATATTTATATTCTCATAAATTGATCATAGCTAACTTAATAAAACTAAAAAATTCAAAATAAGTAATAACAAAAAAAGTTTTGCTTCATAACGAACCCTTTGAACACAATTTGGGGGGGGGGGGGGTCAAACCAAACTCCATTTTTCTACGATCATTTAGTTTCTTATGATGCAACTTTCGCGGGGGGTTAAATTTTGATATCTTAATATTAGGTTTCTATAATACCCCCTAATATGTATATAAGCCCTTTAAATATCAGTCCTTATTTAAGCACAACTTATCCTTTTTCCAGATTGCCGAATCTCGTCCTGAGAGAGTGATACTGAAGCGAGTGGGCTTCAAATCCACGGGAATGTACCGATGTGAGGTTACGGCCGTGGTTCGAAAGACCGGAAATTATCAGGGAATTCAGGGCTTCGTTATGAAGGAGTCTATTAATCGAATGACAGTCGTCGGTAAGATCAAGATGTTTATAGTGACGCCAAAGCTCATGTTTTGTCGAATATTTTCCCCTGAGGAAACATTTATTTCTGGAGAATGAAACTTACCACCTGAATTTATAATAACTGGATACTCAACAGAAAAAAACAAAACAAAAATTACCATTTCAAGAGTTGTTTGATGACGTAAAATGAATCTAAAACGGCTGCCAACTCGGTGAATGAGATGAAGCTTAAAAAAAAAGAAAATCAAAATGCATTTCAGTCATGTTCCATAAAAACTATGATGTTTTTATATGTAGAAATATAAATAAACAGAGTGATAAACAAATATTAAAAAAAGAAGAGGAAATTGAAGATGACGGGTTTTTTTACATTCTGATAAAAAATGATATTTTGCAATTTAAAGGACATAAAAAATATTCAAATACTAAATATTTAAATCGCATTGGTAGGTTGAAATAAAGCCTTTATGTTGCAAACCTTGGCTTGATATTATTATATTTCGGAAAGGTCTTTCTATGTTTGATGTAACCTGTCAAAGTTTCAATATTTCCATTCCTATAAGCACTATAGATTTATGTTTTTTCATAAAATGACGTCACTGGTTATATATATTTCTTTTTCTGTTCCTTCAAACTAACAATTTAGGATATTAGTAAAAAATTACTGTAGAAAAATATAGCCTAGGAAGAAAAGGCCTATAAAAATGGACCAGCAATAAGTGTGACCCAAGATAGAAAAGAAAAGTGCTGACGCCTTTTAAAAAAAATGGCCCAAGTAAATCCCCGTACAATAACAACCCACATAGAAATCATTTATTATTAATAGCTAAAATATTTTGGGTTTTTTGTAATTATTTACTCATTTAATATGACTATTATTATTCCCTCAATACTTAATTGTATTCTTCTCAAATACTTGACTGCCATGCATTTTGGACCATTTTTTCATGTGTCATCATTTTCCTTTTTATATATCTTGGTTCATTTCTTCCTGGTTGTATTTTCCTCGGAAATTTCTTTCTAATATCCTAATTGTATGTTTAGAAGGAATAGAAAAAGGAAAATATATAACCAGTGACGTCATGGTTCATTTCTTCCTAGGCCGTATGGTCCTGGTTCATTTCCTCTGGACACCAAAATTAGACTTATACTGCTCAAGGGATACTCCTTATTCCTTCCTTTTCTTCTTTGTTTCATCGACTTAAAAATATATATCATCACTTTTTGTTATAGAAACGAGTAAAATGATTCCCAGCAGTTTTTTATGATATGTATTTCCTAATTTTATAGAGGATGTATATTGTGGATTTATTTAATAAATAGATCGGTCGTCCAAACATTTCAAATAATTTTATGATGCATTTTTATTTGTTTGTTTTTTCTCTCTCTCTGTCTGTCTATGAACCAGAGCTTCCAAAGCAACTCCCCCAGATCCTTGGAGGGGACATTAAACGAACCTACAAGCCCGGAGACTTCCTCAATCTGACCTGCACATCCGCACCTTCAAACCCACCAGCGAAATTGGAATGGGTTCTGAACGGCCGTGAGGTTTGCTTTTGATTTACTTTTTTTAAATACCGGTTTAGTTTTTGAGCAAATGCAAGGGATGGCAGCTTGTTTATTACTTATAGATATAAAGACATGGAGAGCTCATTGAGTTCTTCAGAGGAATATGTTTTTGTACCCAATAGTAAAAAATCTTTCTATCTCTATGATCAACTTACGATGACATAGTAATATTACTTTGTTTAGTTTGGCCAATGGCGACATCTGAACGACGATTTGTCTCTGCTATTGCTCTCTAAATCTTTATATCTCTAATCTCTATGACAATTACATGTAACCATAGAGATATAAAGATATGTAGAGCTGATTCCCTTCAATACCAGCAGAGAAACAGCGCTTCTATTGTTTCTGTGTGTCCACTATAACCAAAGTAATTGATATACGTCATTATAAGCTGATCATAGAGATATAATCATAGAGATATAAACATAACACAATGACGTATTTCTCTTCCCTCCAATAGCAGAGAAACATCGTCGTTCAGCTATATTCTTTACACAATGATTTATGTCTCTGACGAGTCCAATAAGCTCTCTATATATTTATATCTCTATGCATGTAACCCATAAGTTACATGTTATGTGGCCATAGCGATATAAAGACATAGAGAGCTTATTGGATTCTTCAGAGGCTTACGTCATTGTGCCCAATATAAACAAATATTTATATCTCTATGATCAACTTACGATGCCGTAGATCAAATTACTTTATTTATATTTGGGCAATGATGACAGCTGAACGACGATGTTTCTCTGTAATGAAGGAAATATATGCTCTCTATATCTTTATATCGGGTACGGTTACTTTGATCTCCTACCTGAGCTAGAAACAAAGAGAAACCACACTTCAACACACGGCCATCGTGCTAACATTCCTCACAAACCTCTCTATTATTGTACTTATTATAGAAGGATCTGGATCTGCGAGTCCCGTTGAACATATTCATGAGCCGAGTCAGTGCTAGGAGCGCCCACATTGATGAAGGAGTTCCCAAACGTCTCGTCTCCTCCTCCGATCATTGAGGAGGAGGATGAGACGGGGCAAATATAATGACTGGAATCATGCCACCCGTCCACTCCCATTCGAGAAATTTGATCCCAAGCAATGATGAATCAATGTAAACAATAACAATAATAAGAACAAGGCAGAGCACTCTGGATGACGAATACTTTTTTCCTTCTTCTTCTATAATAAGTACAATAATAGAGAGGTTTGTGAGGAATGTTAGCACGATGGCCGTGTTGAAGTGTGGTTTCTCTTTGTTTCTAGCTCAGGTAGGAGATCAAAGTAACCGTACCCTTTATATCTCTATGGATACTCTTAGCTGCATTTGCAGGTGCGCTTCTTTTCATAAGGTTTTTCGCCACCCTATGAACCCTAAAGTTATGGAATAATGTATATTAGCCGTAGATGATGAGCAACTATTGCTGTTGGTAACCCTAGCATCAACCGGTTCTTATCTGACACCTTCTTACTATCAACCAAGAAAAGAATACATATTTTCTTTGCCCCTTCTTTTTTCCTTTATATTTTGGGCTAATGTAATAATAAAGCCAAGGATACACCTCTAATGTAGCTAGATTTATTTTTAACGATATTTTATGTGATGATTAAATGGTCAAAAGTGCATTTCCAGCGACTTAATAAAAAACTACAATCAAAACATATGTAGAACATCTTTCCTATAATAGCAAACGCTTGTTTTTGTATTTTATAAGAAAATGCTCTGCTTCATGTTCGAATCACATAACATAAGTTGTTTTTCAACTTGTTTTGGATAAACAAAAAAAGACCTATGGCACAATCCAAA
>CP045910.1:5534135-5547598 GCA_013387185.1 Caligus rogercresseyi
ATGCCTTGAGTAAGGCATCCTTACTAAAGTACTTAAAGCTGTTATTAAAAAATCACGATACATGCTTACGAATACCTTGACTCCTTCAATGATTAGCACAATTGGGGGAACTGATTTCATAATAATATTATTTATATACGAGTATATATATATATAATTACCCTGTGATGTCGACATGTTTAGATATAAAGATAAATAATGTATTCCATAGGTAAGAGATCTTTCCCTGACATAGTTTGCCAGGGGATAAACAACAAAAATAATAGAAATGATTTTCATATATCATTAACAATTATATGAGTCGAATGGATAAGAGACGTGATTGGTAGAGGTGGAGAAATGGTGATTCTCGGAAACTCATCAAAAAATATGATTTCTTTCATTTGGTAGCCCTGTTTCTTTCTTTTTCTACGTCCGATGGTTAGATTGATGATCTCTTTATCGACAGATATGAACAAACAGAGTTCAGGACTACCATCCCCCAGACAATCACCCCCGGACAATCTCCCCCGACAATCATCCCCGAGCATCTACCTTCCGTGCCATTTACTCCCCGATATTAATATTTCTTATCTCTTAAAGTCAACTTATGAAGTTAACTATGTTTTCTTCATTGCCAAATTGTATTAGTGTTTAAAACCACCTATGTTCCTATATCGGTCATATGTATCATATGACCAATATTAGGGACATAGTTTTCAAACAACATTACAAATGAAAACGTAGTTAACTTTACAAGTGGACTTTATGGGATAATAAATATAGTAACGGGGGGTAAATGGAACGGGGGCTGAATGGCACGGGGGTGATTTCGGGGGATGATGGTCGGGGGATGATTGTCTAGGGCAGGGGTCGACAACACGCGGCTCTTTAGACCTTCCAAAGTGGCTCCCTGGAGTTTTTCCAAAAATGTTTGAAAATAAAAAAAGATGGGGGAGAAGATTATATAGAACCATAATGGGCACGGTACCAAAACACGTTCATTTTGAAGAATAATTCAACCTACTTGGGCGAAGTCTTATGAATATGAACAAGTTATAACTTGTCTCATAATATATTTGGCGCCAGTAACATACACACTTATAGGTTAGGTAGCTTTTTTCGAGTTTGTTGTCAATACGTTTTAAGGCAGGGATGCCAGGGTGAAATCGGTCAGGGGGCTGGACTGTTTTCAAGTGGGACCTCGGGGGCCAAATTACCGGTACATTTTTGGCCTCGCAACACTAAACACTAAACAAAAGTAGATTTAAATTTGTTGATATTGTATCATAATATTATTTATTTATAAAAAACACTTCTCAACCACTAACGTAACGGGCCAAATGATATGTCCATTCGGCCGGTTCCGGCCCGCGGGCCGTCACCATGGCACCACTGCTTTAAGGTAAAACAGTTGAAAATCATAAATTCATTTGCTTTTTAGATTGTAACCCCCAGGGCGTGCTATTTTCATAGAGATACTGTGCAGTAAGAATCGTCCCCCACGATAACAAGCTCCACTATTTGGGGCTTTAGATCATTTTTATCATTTAGACAGCCCCAGTGGGTAATTTTGTTCGATACCCGGGATCAGCTCACTGCAGCCTTTGCCATACAGTATTTGATTTCAGTGACCACAGATGGGCACCCAGCATGAGAGGATCAAAAAGGGGTTGTTGACTTTGCTTTATAAAGTATTGGATCGAAAACTGCTTGCTTTTCACTGCATCTTGCATCAAGAAGCACTGTGTGCACAAACATTCCCATCAGAGTGAATGGCAGTGATGAACCTTGTCATCGAGATGGTGAACAAGATAACTGCAAAAGCATTGAACCACCGTCAGTTTCGGGCATTGCTTGATGAAGTTGATAGTGAATATTCCAATCTTCTGTTTCACAACAAAGTGTGATGGCTGTCTAGGAAGACGTTTTGTATCGCTTTGCCGCTTGTTTCGGACACATTAAAACATTCCTGCAAAGCAAAAACCTGAATTACCCGCAACTGGAAGATACCGAGTGGCTCGAAAAACTACACTTTTTAGTAGACATGACAAACAACCTAAACGAACTTAATGGAAGTCTCCAGGGGGGGAAACACTGCACTACAAATGATGGAAGCTGTTTTGTCATTAAACGCAATCTGACTGTCTTAGCCTGAGATATACAGCGAGACACGCTCTTTCACTTCCCCACCTTCAAAAAATTCAGAGAAGCCCATCCCGATATCAACCACGATTATTTACAAGGTGTGATCGATGAAATGCAAACTGCAAAGTTTCGAAAAGAAAAAATTACATTTTCTTTCCCTGTCACACCCTTGGAGATTTGTCCTTGTTGAGCACATTTCCAGGAGTAAATCAAGCTGGCCTTGAAATGGAAATTGCCGATATAGTCGACAAAGATCTATGGGTGTCCAAATTCAAACGCTGACAGCCGAACTTGAAGACTTAACTCGCCAGAAGGTACAGTTTGCCCAAAGTCACAAATGGGGCGAAGTTGAAAGCCTCCCAACAACCAAAAACTCTCTCTATGAGACATGGAATGCTCTTCCCGACAGCTATAAGAATATGAAAACCTATGCATTTGGAGTGTTAGGTCCAAATACCGCACCCACCTCACAGATGAGAACTTGCAGTCCTGCGTCAAGATTAAAGTTACATCTTTCATGTTTGATGTTCATAAGCGGCCTGTGTTGTCCGAAAACGAAGTCTCATTTAACGGATATGAGCACAATTCTGTCATAGACATATATATAGTGGCAAGTGGCTGTTTGTATAGAGCTATTTCTCTTCTCATTAAATAAATATATACATATTCATATAATTTGCTGTTTTCCCCGCTTTAAGGAGTATACTATATAAGCTCTATTTTGTTGATGTTTTTCGAATTGTCAAAATACAATGGAATAAAAAATATTATTTCTTTAATTCTATCATGGAAATGAGCATAATTAATATATTAATGAAGTTAAACTTGAGGCGACATCGAACCACAGAATAGTAACGTGGTGCGTCACTATCTTATGGATGCGTAACAGTGAAAATACACATTATCATAACAACTCATTATGTGTATGAGGCCCCCCAATGAATACTAAAACAATCAGGAATGGTAAAGTCGCGCAACCTTTCAAAACACAAATACAAAGTGGGATCGACTAATTTATTTATTTGCCGCGTGAATGAAGTAGTGGAAGTGTGTAGAGGAATCGTTTTAGAACTACCTATTTATCTTCAAACTAGACGACAATGGGGAAGGTTTGTGTTGCTCCGGGTTGCAAGAGTGGCTACAAACCAAAGGGCAATGAGGGGAAAAAGAGACGGTTTCATATGTTCCCCAAGGATGACTATTGACTATTCCTCAGTATTTTCTTATTAATACTGATTCATCAACTACAATGACTTTATTCTTGCTATGTTGTATTTTTCAGGGTGAAAGATAGAGATCTATCATTTAATCATCTCGAACATATCACCAAGAAACAATCATATTACAAAATGTGACACCCTTCTTAATATTTTGGCCTTCTTAAATTCATTGACATCAAACTCTTCCACCAATCAACTATTTAGCTTGGAAAATGAATTAACACAGCTTTAAATCATTTGACCATATATACACTCAGAGAGTGCAAACCTCCGCCGTCCACGGGGTCCTTATGAGCCTTCCGAGGCGGATTTTTCACGACTGGGGCGGCGTAGGAGGACGGGGGAGGGTTCCCCTCGACGGAAATTCCGAGAGGAAGACGCTCCCGGCACCCGATTTCACAGCAAAGCGACATCTATGGGCAGAGTAGGCTAACTTGAATATTTATTAGTATTTAGCTCGTTTTGCATCTTAATTCTGCACTCAGAGATGCCAAAATTAAATCACTTGTTTCTTTTGGTATTTCCAACAACTCCACAAAGTTTCATCCGAATCCGTTCCGTACTTTTTGAGTTATCCTGCTGACAAACAAACCACCAACCAACCAAAGCCAGTGAAAACAATACCTCCTTCGGCGGAGGTAATAAGTTATTCTATTCTTTAGGAGGAGGAACTTTGAGCCGGAGTTCCTCCTGTGTCCGGAGTTACTACTACTTATTCCACAGGACTCGTGGACGAGAGGTACAAATCACTCCTTTTTTTCGAAATTATTAGTAAAGAAATAAAACAAAAGCTGTTGTTGTTTTTATTATTGCGTTATAATAAATAGCTTCAGTTCTTTATTTCTTCGTATCAGGTTCCTTCTCAAGAATAGAAAAATTAAAGCTGTTATTGACAACGCAAAAATAATAAAAGCAACAGCTTGTAATAACAGAAAAAGGTTAGAGGCTTCTTGTGATTAATTTGATACTATAATAAAAGAGATACCAGAAAGATTGTCTCCTTGTTTTCTAATCGACAGCTGTTTTTCTCTTTCTATGTCATGTCGTGTATAAAGTAAATCCTAACCAAAATTGACCTTTTCTTGGCTCGGAGCAACATATCAATAAACAAAATCCCTCACCTCAAATCTAAATCAAGGATTAATAAAAAATAACTTGAAGGGCCCAATACAATCACCAATAATAAAAAAAGTAGGTAATATGAATTTTTGTTTGGAAAGAAATATGTGCTTCTATAATTATATTCATACCCTCTTCATGTGCATAGGATTGTGCTTCTATGGTGAATGCATATATTTATAGTGACGTCAGAGGATCAACTGAGTCCATCCGAATAGCGAAAAGCGAGTAGAGAATTCATGTTTTTATTGAATATTTCATTATCACTTTCATAGAAGTAGATACAATTTACCAAATAGTAAGTACCTCAGAAGGATGTAAATTATAATATACTCTCTGATGTCATGATGAACATTATATAATTATAAATAAAATATATGAAATGCTGTAGTTTTGTCTTTATAATATTTGCGCTTACATTTTGAAAATGTATCATAATTAGCTAACTCTATTCATTATATACGTATAAAATATACAAAAATAGGGTACGGTTACTTCGATCTCCTACCTGAGCTAGAAACAAGAGAAACCCACACTTCAACACGGCCATCGTGCTAACATTCCTCCAAACTCTCTATCTTGTACTTATTAATAGAAGAAGAAGGAAAAAAAAGTATTCGTCATCCAGAGTGCCCCTGCCTTGTTCTTATTATTGTTATTGTTTACATGATTCATCATTGCTTGGGATCAAATTTCTCGAATGGGAGTGGACGGTTGCAGGATTCCAGTCATTATATTGCCCCGTTCATCTCCTCCTCAAGGATGGAGGAGGAGAACGAGACGTTTGGGAGCTCCTTCATCAATGTGGTCGCGCCCCAGCACCTGACTAGCTCATGAATATGTTCAACGGACTCGCGATCCAGATCCTTCTATATTAAGTACAATAATAGAGAGGTTTGTAGAATGTTAGCATGGCCGTGTTGAAGTGTGGTTTCTCTTTGTTTCTAGCTCAGGTAGGAGATCGAAGTAACCGTCCCCAAAAATGCATACTTATATGTATTGAGACTCTTATGCATTAAATAAAGAGTGAAGTAATTTAAATATAAGCATAGTATGTAGTATGAAACCCACACACCCTCTGATGATGAAAGAGCATAAATCTTTAAAATATATTTATCGATTTACATTCGGTAGTTGCAGCTCTGGCTTGTTCCTAAATAGCTTTACAAAGTATTCATTATTTAAACGACATAAGGGACTCGATAGCCGGGCGTCTAAGGCGTGTTCAACTCTCAATGTTGGGGGCGTCAGGTTCGAATCCCGAGAGGGGATGGTCATTTTGGTCTACCTCATATGATAAGATCCTAGGTTCGATAGACTAATTTAACGCTATAATGCTTATTTATATCCACATGGATGCATTCTATCGAAAATATAAAAAAAAAAAAAAAAAAAAAAAATAAATCTTTAAACTTCGACATAAGGGCCTCAAGCTACTCCTTCAGGCCTAAAACAGAACGTGGACACCACTTCCTCTCCATCTCAGTAAATGGAAGAACATAAGTGCTCAATGTAAAAACATTTGTAAAGGATCAGAAAGCAGATAATCTCATACACGGGTGTCCTGCTCTCTCATATGAGAGGTAGAGGAAGTCCTGCAAGTGGAGGAGGAAGATCGACGAATTCTCACACTCATGAAATCCAACAAAATTAAGATTTTTTAAATAAATAAGTTGAATATCTAATCAGGAATCTCCTTTTATTTTTACTGTTGTGACACTGTAGATATCCTATTGTGTGGTGTTGTTATTTACTCTAGTGAGAGTACATTTTCGTTATTTGTATGTCTATTTTGTGAACAGTAAATAGTTTTCTAACTATGCTTAAAATAAATGAGAACTATTGTGTATATGACGTCACACCAAACACCTCAATACTTAACTGACGTCATAGGTCGGTCAGCTGATCTGTTACTGCGCCCACCTGTTATTGCTCTCCGTGTTTCCTTGTCTTATATACCATGTTATTCATACTGTTCGTAATATAGACCTTAAACTGGTCGACCGTGTATCTCTCGAATGCTCTTATTCCTTCCTACCTCTCTTCTAAATAGCGACAAGTCTAAGTATCGTAATCCTTTAAAATCTCAGGTATCCGTTCATTCACAACAAGGACCATCAAAAAACCAAATCTGACTATTACCATCCCAAAGACTATCAAAAGACGTGCTCCAATCAACAAGCCATCAGTAGGTACCTATATATCTCTATTAGCTATTAATTCAATAATATAAACTACCCCAATATAACACATCATTATTAATTAAAACAAAAGAATGTATATTTTGTTTTCTCATATATATGTGCCGATAAATGGATCATCACTCTGTTTATTAAATAAAAAGAGAAATAAAACCCTGGTATAAAAATAAAACATGTTACTTGGTGAGTTTGCTTTTTTGCTATAAAATTTTGAGAGTAAATTATAAAATAACAATTACAAATATATATTAAAAAACTCCCAATAGGTTCTTCTTTAGCATTTTATTCATGATTATCTCTCTTAAGCATTGTTTTTTGGCGGGACAATTTAAATAAGGTGGGTCGACTAAGAGTCCAACTTCTTCCTTTAAATCAAGAGATATTCCTTGTAGTTCTTAACGGATTTGAGTTGTTTTCGGAGTTTACTGATGATGTCCGAGGGTTGAATGACTATGGATAATTCTCTTCCGGCATTGGCGAGTCGCTCTGCGGCCTCGCCGTCCTTGTTAAGAATGTTGAGGGGGCGTCCATTGATCTCAGTGAGGCACCAGGGTACGAAGGTCTGCCCGTCAAAGCTTCGGATCTTGGAGGTCATGCCATGAACGGAGGCCGGACTCCCGGGTATGATTTCCTTGATATCTGAGTTTGTGTTACTCGCAACAATGCCCAGAGGCTGGCCTGAAAAAGGGAGTAAATTTATATAAACTGATACCCCATCAAAGATACTCTTGAGATATTTGTTCAAGAAGTCAGAATGAAATATTTAGACAGTTTAAATACAATAATTATGTGCAAATGGTGTATATTGAGATATAAAGGCATAGAGAGCTTATTGGATGCTTCAGAGGCATACGTCATATTACCCAATAGTAAGAAATATTTCTATCTCTATGATCAGCTTACAATGACGGTGTACAAATTACTTTGTTTAGTTTGGGCAACAGTGACAGCTGAATGACGATGTTTATCTGCTCTATATCTTTATATTTCTATGATATAAAAACCATTCTGTTATGACGTCATGTGCAAAAAAACCGCTAGGAAACAAACTATATTTTGTACTTGTAACAATGGAGATGCTTAAAGGAAGGTAATTATTCCTTCAACAGTTAACAGGGGCATTCTGCTTGTGCCATAGAATCGATCTCCATTTTCTTTCTGAGGCAAACAATTGAGGAAAAACATCGTAATGCTTCATAATGAAAGAGGTTAAGGTCTTTTTACAATCCATGATATTAAAGTTGGAAGCATCTTAGCGGAGTTTAAGTTAGATTAATTTGAGTTCAGTTGATAACTCTTCATTATCTCATAGAGGACTTTTTGCAAATTATTAACTCTATAAAAATGTTAATGGCTAAGAAGACATATATATGTTTTAATAATAAAATCCTTTGTCAATCCAAAACATTCCGAATTAAACTTTTTTTTTAAATCCCCACTTACTCTCTGATTCACGTTTAATGTAAAAGCTCTGCCCAAAAGGGATTCGTCGGACAATGATCTCAATGTGCATCTCCGCGGTTTTCTGTTTGACAATCTTGTGAAACTCCGAGGCCGTTCGAACGGGTACTCCCCCAGAGCCCATGCTCACGATTTGATCCCCCAGATGAAAGGCCTTGTAGAGGATGGGAAAGTCCGAGTGCTTCTTCCAGCCCGCAACCCAAAGACATCCAAAGAAGTCCACAAGGGCAATGGAGTTGATGCAGTCCCGCTTGCGAAGAGTAAGCCGAACCCCCGCGGGATGACCGATTTCCTGACGGAGTCGTCCGACTTGTTGCTCTGTAAGGAGAGAAGCTGAGAGCTTATGACAACAAAAAAAGAAATCTTCCGCAAAATCCACGCGGAATAAATTCCGTCGAACAAAATAATCAATAAAAGTTGCTAAAAGGGAGGCTTTAAATAACTTGAAAATAAAATGGTTCCTATTCACATCAGTTAATAACATTTCTAGCAGACGTATCCCTCCTATAATGATCCTAATCAATCCCTTGACACATTAAGAAATGCCCATCAACAAATCCCTTAAATCACATCTCTAAAATCCTTCTAAATCATGGAAATATATATTAAAATAATTAATGTATTTATTATAAAATACATCTTATAGGTATTAATTTATTTCCTCCTTCAAAACCCAGGTACTCAAATGTAAGCCATTTATTGGACAATTTTCCCCCTTGTCCAATTATTCTGGACACCAAGCATATATATTAGAGATGCTAATAAGTAATTCTGTGTTGTTATGTACATACCTTTAGGTGATCTAGAGGAGGATGCCATCAGTTCTGGATGTAAAATGGCTGGTGGACTGTTGGTGGTGCTGCTGCTGCTGCTGCCGACATTGTTGGGCAAAGACTGAGGAGGACTGCTAATGCCAGGGGTTGGCGGCTGCCCTTGTGCGGGAGGAGGAGGAGGAGGGACGGTTGAGGAAGGGGGCCCTCCTCCAGGGTTAGGGGGCATGAGATAGGAAGGGTGACACGTGAGGCCCGGAAGGGGTATATGTGGCGGAATACCCGAGCCTGGGAATGGAAAGCATCCAGGGCGTGGAGGACTTCCAAAATGGACTGGATTACTGCTACTTGTACTATTCGTATTGTTATTGACATTATTGACGTTGCTTTCGGATCCGGGGGGTGGTATTCGGGGCAGGGGTCGTCGATGGTAGTGAGCACGACGATCACTTTTGGCAAGGGCTTGTCGGGGGTTGGAGTCCACGCTTTCGAGAGAGTTGGTTCGCGTACCCAGGCCTGCAATGGCAGAGGCGATGTGTTGGTCGTCTAGGAGGGGTCCGAGGGAGGATGAACGCTGAGTGCGTCGACGACGTTGGGAGTTGCAGTCTGACACACGACGAGAGAGGCGACGATTTTCTTGGCTGGTCTTACTCGTGGGAGCAACTGCTGCTGCTGCACTTAGGGCGCTACAGTAAAGAAGAATACATAAATAATCGTTTCATTACCGGCAAGAAGGTAAACAATCGGATCAGAGACAACTTTCCGAACATAAAATAAAATATTCTGTGGATAATTTTAGCGCTCTTTTTTAAAATTGAACTCCGTTTGGCTTCTTTTTCAATGATTAAATAAAGTTTTATGCTCTTACTGTAGATCAGGGGCTTGACTTTTTCTCCGCGACCGTCTTCGGACCTGGGGTGCCGCCTCGATTGCTCTTGTGGGCGACGGCTCATTCAAAGAACCTTCTGGTCCCCCCATGGCATTGATGGGTATGACTGTGACATGGCGGGCTGTCTTGCTTGTTGAGCTGCCATTATGACTGCTACTACTGTTATTGTTCAGATAGACACTGCTTGACCCAGTGGGTGCGACTTTAGGCCTGGCACCTCCCCCAGAGAAAGATGTTGGACCGGAGGAACTGGGACTAGAGGGGGACTCAGGAGCAATGGCTGAGGATGCAGATGAGTGCCCTGGCGGGCTTTGGTTCAAATAGATTGATGTTGTGAAGGACCCATTGGTGGAGTCTGAGACGTCTATAATGCTATTGGTTCGTGAGGGGGATGGAGGGATGCCATTGGTTAAAGAGGCGGTTTCTGGCTCTGAATTAACTGCAGGGGGTTCTGGAAGGGGAGACATGGGATTTCTTGAGGTTACTGCATTCAGAGAGACGACTGCGGTCGAAGAGGCAGAAATGGGTGGCGTGTTTGGGCCGATTTTAGAGTATAGATTTCCTGCAAGAGAAAGAAGTGAAAAATATATAGTATTAGGTCTAGAAAAAAGGAAGGTTAAGGAGACTGTAGATTGAGATCGGAAATTCCGTTTGAACGAGGGTCATTTTTGAGATTTCTGCATTGCAGGCCAGGGCTACTATTTATTTATAATATATAAATAAAATTTATATTTACTAACTTTAAAAACGCATTTAAATTTAATTATATTGCGATATTTATTTGCTTATGTTTCCTGGTTAATTGACGCCTGCTGCATCTCGAGTCATATCTCGAGATGGGTGCTAATACCGTCCAGATCTCTGCGTCATGGATAACTGCACATATATTTGTCATTTTAGAACTATCCTCTATACATACTTCAGTCAAATGTATGTAGAGTGTATCGAAATGAAGGGGATGGCTAACTGCCTTTTTAATAATTTACCATAAATATACGTCATCTCGAGATGGAGACGGAATAGATGGCTATACAATAAATATAATATGTTCAATATGGTAAGGATTAAAATATAGTTCAAAATATCAAAATATTAGAAACAGATAACATAATTTGAGTAATTACCTCCGCCGAAGGAGGTATTGTTTTCACTGGCGTTGGTTTGTTGGTTTGTCAGCAGGATAACTCAAAAAGTACGGAACGGATTTGGATGAAACTTTGTGGAGTTGTTGGAAATGCCAAAAGGAACAAGTGATTAAATTTTGGCATCTCTGAGTGCAGAATTAAGATGCAAAACGAGCTAAATACTAATAAATATTTCAAGTTAGCCTACTCTGCCAATAGATGTCGCTGTGCTGTGAAATCGGGTGCCGGGAGCGTCTTCCTCTCGGAATTTCCGTCAAGGGGAACCCTCCCCGTCCCTCTACGCCGCCCAGTCGTGAAAAATCCGCCTCGGAAGGCTCATAAGGACCCCGTGACGGCGGAGGTTTGCACTCTCTGAGTGTATATTTATACATTTTTTCAAATAATTTGTTTGGTTTTTTGTTTAATCAGAAGATAACATATTTTGATTTCATACTTTTAGGTAATACAAACGTTGACAAAGTGTTAAACAATATAGTTCTTTTTGTATAGAAACCTTATTATGTTGTTTACAAATATATATATTTAGAAACTAAATAAATCAATAGACGATCTATAAAGCTATCAGTAATGGGCGTTGAACGAATTTGAATGATACAATGTTTACATATTCAATTCATATAAAGCAAATATGGAAGGAAAAAAGTTTTAGTTCCGAGGATGAAATCCTAGTTGTTCAATGCTTAACGTGACATAGTGATATACGCAATTATTAGCATATTTTTGGTTGTTTTATTCCCATTCAGCTGATGTTTTCAATGCATGTGCCATAAATTTTAGAGATTAAATTGGGAAGAAAGTTACAATTTAATGTTCCATTGTTCTCAAATAGGCAATCTCTAATAGAAAGACCCTCCATGATACAATAAATATTATTGATCATTAATAAGGAGTGCGATAACCGTGTACGTTAAGGCGTGTTCAACTCTCAATGATGGGGGTTGCAGGTTCGAATCGCGAGAGGGGTGGTCATTTTTGGTCTATCTCATTGATAAGACTCTAGGTTCGATAGAATACTTTTAATGCTATAATGCTTATTTATATCCAGTCGGCTGCAATTTATCGAGTTTTTTGCCTATGTAGCAAAAAAATTGCGAGCGGAACTTAATAATTAATTTTATTTCTTTTTGAAGGGGACAGTTTTGTATATATACTTGTATACATCACTTGGTCCGGTAACAAATATGATGGGATAAATAAATAGGAATCTATATCAAAACGGCAATCACCAAACTTTCATTTTGGAAGATCGCAATATCTGATTTGCCCGATGACCCCCTCCCCCCCCCCCACCCGTTATTTCTTATCTCTTAGAGTCCAATTATGAATTTAACTCTGTTTTCCCTTATGACAAAATGCATTGGTGTTTAAAACTATACTCCTAATATCGGTCATATGTTTTATATTGACCGATATTAGGAACATGTTTCAAACACTAATGAAAAATAAAACATAGTTAACTTCATAAGTGGACGTTCAGGATAGGAAATATTAGTAACAGAGGGTATATGGCACGGGGAGTAAAAGCCCAGATTGATTGTCGGGGGTTGATTGTCTGGAGGGTGGTAGTCCTGTTACGATTTAATTATATAGAAGTGCAATCCAACTGTATATAAATAAGTATTATATTTCGATTCCGCCTTGGATTCAAGACTCGACTTCAATTCCTACTCTTGGATCCTACCCTCAACCAAACAACACAAAAAAGCATTATAGCGATTTTGTTATGATATTTAAGCCTTTTCTACTGGCAATCATGTAGAAAATAAATTATGTTGTATGCATAAGAGATTTTTTTTTTACTACAAAAACCTTTCAAGAAAGAAAAATTTATTTGTTTTTTCAGGTCTGACATTGATTCATAATTATTTTATCCCAGAACTAAAAATATATTTATATAAATAATATGTGGCTCAAAATACTAGATTCCTGGTATTTAAATCATTAATGACATAAACATGTACAGACTAAAAACGTGACCTTTTAGCATGCTGACCCCATTGAAGCAAATGGAGAAGAGGAAAAAAGAAATCAACGGGACTTTACCCAAGTATTCGGCTTATCCCTTGTAGATAAATAAAATAATCTCTATAGAATGTAATAACTGATAAGGGAGTGTGATAGCTCAGCGCGTTAAGCGTGTTTAACTCTCAAATGTGAGTGCACAGTTTCGAATCCCAAGAAGGGAAGGTGTATTTTGGTCAACCTCATTGATAATATCCTAGGTTCGAGTGAGTAATTTACATGCTATAATACTTATTTATATCAAGTCGGATGCATTTCTATGGTACCAAATTGGCAAACAAATTATAATAATAATAACTGATAGTATATGGATCAATTAGACTATAACTAAGTATAACAGAAATAACGGAATTGATAAAAAATACAACATAGTGTTTGACTCATATATATAAAGCTTTAGAGAGCTTATTCCCTTCAATAGCGTAGAAACATCGTCATAGCTGTCGCCTGTGTCCAATATAAACAAGTAATTTGACCTACGACATCGTAAGCTGATCATAGAGATAGAA
>CP045910.1:5547698-5560118 GCA_013387185.1 Caligus rogercresseyi
TTTGTGTTGGGATACCTTTAGAGAGAATATATAATAAGTATATTAATATCCCAGAGTCGTCGCCAATGAGATTGCACGGCAGGAACTAATAAGAAGGAACGACACGTGTGAGAGGGTCATGACTAGAAGACTCCTTTATTGACACAGAAGGAAAAGGGAGGAAATATATACAAGGAAAAGGAAATAGAGAGACAGAGTATACATGACGTCAGAGTGTCCTCCAACGTGACGTCAGGGACATAACATCACCCCCCAATCAACTCTTGCGAGGGCGGAGTTGATTTATGTGTCGCGTTCGGACTTCCGCTCCGACCTGGACGGTCCATAGGGCATTGCCGATAGAACCGTAGATTTTTCCCGGAACCCACTTTGGGCCCTTGGGTTGGAAGCTTCGGCACCAGACAGGAGTATCCTTTGATAGGGACTTCTTAGAGCATTTTTGAGGAATGAGACCATCTAGGCAAGTCCGGATCGGGCGAGAGAGTTGTAGTTCCGCAGGAGTTCTACCTGAGGAGAGAGGAGTAGCGCGGTAGGAGGAGAGTAGCGTGTCGCGGTAGGAGGGTGGAGTATCGCGGTAGGAGGAGAGAACTTCTTTCGAAGAGAGTTTGGGTTTTTTTGGAACGAGGTCCTCTTCTGGCCAAGAGGTGGAGTTAGAGAGATAACTCGGAGGCCGAAGAGAGATTAGACCTAAGTCGAGGCAAGAACTTGAACCTAAGATTGGTTGGTTCACATCTGTAACCACGAATTCCAAGACTTTGCGGCATCTTTTCAGAGAGACGGGGAGAGAGATGACCCCATTAGATTTGACCTTGCCGCCACCGAAAGTCATAATGTGTCCTTCAGGTCCACGAATCCGAGAGTTAGGACAGAGAGTCTTAGGGAGGATGTTCACATTTGAACCCAGGTCGAGTAGGAATGGAACCTGTTTTCCTTCCACTAAGAGGGAGACGAATGCTCTTTTGGAGGGAGCAATGAGAGGGGAGAGTGAGGAGTTGCAGGCAATAGCGTTGGAGACTCCATTCGTACAACAGGACGCGAAGTGGTCCAATTGCGAACATTTGGAGCATATTTTGCCCACAGCAGGACAGAATCTCCTCTTGAGAATGTGAGGAGTCGCGCAAAATTTACATACCTTCTTCAAGGGAGAAGAAGGAGGCGGCTTACGAGCATGAAACTCCTGCGGGGCGTTCTTTTTGGCTCGCCATGAACCTTTCGGACCTTTATATTCCGACGCCATCGCAGTATGTTCCGCCACCATCTCGCGAGAGTGAGCTTCCGCGGACTCCAGTGCTCGTCCCAGTTGGACGACTTCATTCAGTTTAATGGCCTTTCGCTCAAATGCAGACCGGCGAAGTTTAAGGTTAGAGGTGTTTTTGATGATGGTTCCCAAGACCACATCATCCTCATAAGGAGCCTGGCAGGAAGCACAAGTGAGCCGACAGAATTTAGCCTGTCCCCGAAGGCGAGTAAGGAAGTCGTCAATGGGCTCACCAACGGCTTGCTTCATTTCAGTGAGGCAGAACCGTTCGTAGAGAACAGATTCTATGGGGGAGAATGCCTCGGTCATGGCTCGGAGAAGGGAGGAGTAGCAGTCCTCATCGTCTTTAGTCTCGATGGAGAGGGTTTTGTGCCAGCGTTGCACCGTTGGGCCTGCGCAGTGGAGGAGAAGAGCCTTCTTTTGCTCTGGGGGCAGCTCCCCACAGAGAGAGAGAAAAGTCTGGAACTCATCGTTCCAGGACGACCATCGATGACCTCTACGAGGAGCGGACATGTCGAAGGGAGGAGGTTGAGACACTCCTAAGCGGTTTGTTCCTGAGAGAGAGTCCGTGGCAGAAGGAGGAGGAGTAGGGACCGAACCGAAGTCGTAGGTCTTAGGATCGCACCCACACGACTCGATATAGTGACGAAGAAGTGCAACGAGCTCAGGCTTCCGTTGACTTTTAAGGGCTTCTTCAGAGTCACCTAACTCCATGGAGAGACACTCCGCACGCAGCTCGGCGGTAGTGAGCTTGGGTAACAGTTTTACCATCCTAGTCAGCCAGATGTTGTGTTGGGATACCTTTAGAGAGAATATATAATAAGTATATTAATATCCCAGAGTCGTCGCCAGATGTTGTGTTGGGATACCTTTAGAGAGAATATATAATAAGTATATTAATATCCCAGAGTCGTCGCCAATGAGATTGCACGGCAGGAACTAATAAGAAGGAACGACACGTGTGAGAGGGTCATGACTAGAAGACTCCTTTATTGACACAGAAGGAAAAGGGAGGAAATATATACAAGGAAAAGGAAATAGAGAGACAGAGTATACATGACGTCAGAGTGTCCTCCAACGTGACGTCAGGGACATAACAAACTTAATCTTGACGCAGGACTGCAAGTTCTCATCTGTGAGGTGGGTGCGGTATTTGGACCTAACACTCCAAATGCATTGGTTTTCATATTCTTATAGCTGTCGGGAAGAGCATTCCATGTCTCATAGAGGAGTTTTTTGGTTGTTGGGAGGCTTTCAACTTCGCCCCATTTGTGACTTTGGGCAAACTGTACCTTCTGGCGAGTTAAGTCTTCAAGTTCGGCTGTCAAGCGTTTGAATTTGGACATCTTGTCGACTATATCGGCAATTTCCATTTCAAGGCCAGCTTGATTTACTCCTGGAAATGTGCTCAACAAGGACAAATCATTCTCCAAGGGTGTGACAGGGAAAGAAGATGTAATTTTTTCTTTTCGAAACTTTGCAGTTTGCATTTCATCGATCACACCTGTAAAAATCGTGGTTGATATCGGGATGGGCTTCCCTGATTTTTTGTAGGTGGGGAAGTGAGAGAGCGTGTCGCACTGTATATCTCTGGCTAAGACAGTTAGCTTGCATTCGAATGACAAAACAGCTTCCAACATTTTATAGTGCAGTGTTTGCCCGACCCTGGAGACTTCCATTAAGTTCGTTTAGTTTGTTTGTCATGTCTACTAAAAGTGTAGTTTTTCGAGCCACTCGGTATCTTCCAGTTGCGGGTAGTTCAGGTTTTGCTTTGCAGGAATGTTTTAATGTGTTTGAAACAAGCGGCAAAGCGATACAAAAACGTCTTCCTAGACAGCCATCGCACTTTGTTGTGAAACAGAAGATTGGAATATTCACTATCAACTTCATCAAGCAATGCCCGAAACTGACGGTGGTTCAATGCTTTTGCAGTTATCTTGTTCACCATCTCGATGACAAGGTTCATCACTGCCATTCACTCTGATGGGAATGTTTGTGCACACAGTGCTTCTTGATGCAAGATGCAGTGAAAAGCAAGCAGTTTTCGATCCAATACTTTCTAAAGCAAAGTCAACAACCCCCTTTTGATCCTCTCATGCTGGGTGCCCCATCTGTGGCCACTGAAATCAAATACTGTAATGGCAAAGGCTGCAGTGAGCTGATCCCGGGTATCGAACAAAATTACCCACTTGGGCTGTTAAAAAAAATGATCTAAAGCCCCAAATAGTGGAGCTTGTTATCGTGGGGGACGATTCTTACTGCACAGTATCTCTATGAAAATAGCACGCCCTGGGGGTTACAATCTAAAAAGCAAATGAATTTATGATTTTCAACTGTTTTACCTTAAAGCAGTGGTGCCATGGTGACGGCCCGCGGGCCGGAACCGGCCCGATGGACATATCATTTGGCCCGTTACGTTAGTGGTTGAGAAGTGTTTTTATAAATAAATAATATTATGATACAATATCAACAAATTTTAATCTACTTTTGTTTAGTGTTTAGTGTTGCGAGGCCAAAAATGTACCGGTAATTTGGCCCCCGAGGTCCCACTTGAAACAGTCCAGCCCCCTGACCGATTTCACCCTGGCATCCCTGCCTTAAAACGTATTGACAACAAACTCGAAAAAAGCTACCTAACCTATAAGTGTGTATGTTACTGGCGCCAAATATATTAGAGACAAGTTATAACTTGTTCATATTCATAAGACTTCGCCCAAGTAGGTTGAATTATTCTTCAAAATGAACGTGTTTTGGTACCGTGCCCATTATGGTTCTATATAATCTTCTCCCCCATCTTTTTTTATTTTCAAACATTTTTTGGAAAAACTCCAGGGAGCCACTTTGGAAGGTCTAAAGAGCCGCGTGTTGTCGACCCCTGCCCTAGACAATCATCCCCCGATAATCACCCCCGTGCCATTCAGCCCCCGTTCCATTTAAAATATGTATTATCCCAAAGTCCACTTGTAAAGTTAACTACGTTTTCATTTGTAATGTTGTTTGAAAACTATGTCCCTAATATTGGTCATATGATACATATGACCGATATTAGGAACATAGGTGGTTTTAAACACTAATACAATTTGGCAATGAAGAACACATAGTTAACTTCATAAGTTGACTTTAAGAGATAAGAAATATTAATATCGGGGAGTAAATGGCACGGAAGGTAGATGCTCGGGGATGATTGTCGGGGGGAGATTGTCCGGGGGTGATTGTCTGGGGGATGGTAGTCCTGAACTCTGTTTGTTCATATCTGTCGATAAAGAGATCATCAATCTGACCATCGGACGTAGAAAAAGAAAGAAACAGGGCTACCAAATGAAAGAAAATCATATTTTTGATGAGTTTCCGAGAATCACCATTTCTCCACCTCTACCCATCACGTCTCTTATCCATTCGACTCATAATATTGTTAATGATATATATGAAAATAATTTCTATTATTTTTGTTGTTTATCCCCTGGCAAACTATGTCAAGGGAAAAGATCTCTTACCTATGGAAATACATTATTTATCTTTATATCTAAACATGTCGACATCACAGGGTATTATATATATATACTCGTATATAAATAATATTATTATGAAATCAGTTCCCCAATTGTGCTAATCATTTGAAGGAGTCAAGGTATTCGTAAGCATGTATCGTGATTTTTTAATAACAGTACTTTAAGTAAGGATGCCTTACTCAAGGCATCCATGGCATTGAGGCGTTTATAATGCCAAAGGACTCTACTTTAATGTAGGGAAAACCTTACGTCTGGGTGCTCAAGAACCTCCGTCCAAAGTACACTCGATCTTCTGGGGGGTCACATTCAGCAAGAACTTGATATTTGGTCTCCAGGACGTTAGAAAAATAATCAAAGTCATTCGCAGGCTCTGCACCACGCTATCGCGAGGGTCACTGCGTATCAAGATTGCCAGAGCAATAGTTATACGGGAAACTTCAGACGTCTGTCTGGGTGAATGAAAGGGCAAAATTCTCGCCCGCCGCTGAAAAACATTCACTGAGGCGTGATTAATTTCAAGAAAAAGAGCGTTAGTCATCATAAACATACAAGAAGTTGATACTACGTAGTGTTCATTGCTTGGATTTGGTTAAAAAATAACACCCGTTTCGGTAGTTTTCATTACGCTGTTCCAATCAGTATTTGTAGATCGGTATATATTTTTTTACAATTTTAAGAATGAACCGATATGGAATTCAGAAGATTCTTTAATCCGTGAGGAAGAAGAATAATAATTTGCAAGAGAAGAGGTGCATTTTCAGACATCAAGATACTGAGCAAGATGGACGTCCTGGCGGGGCGGCCAACGACTTTGGACTCTTTGGTTACTACACTAAAAAATAACTGGACTTCAAGTTGACATGTTAATTGAACTTAATGTATATTTTGTAAGTTAATTACTAATTAACTTACAGAACATGCAGATCTCATAAAGGCAATAAGCTTATCAGAATATGATGCATATTTTCACCATAGAGATATAAAGATATAGAGACCTTATTTCCTCCAATTAGCAGAGAAACATCGTCGTTCAGCTGTATTCTGGACACGATGACGTATTTTTCTGAAGAATCCATAGAGATATAAAAATATAGAGAGCTTATTCCTCCAATAGCAGAGAACATCGTCGTTCAGCTGTATTGGGACACAATGACGTATGCCTCTGAGGAATCCAATAAGCTCTCTATGTCTTATATCTCTATGGTTTTCATATGAACCTACATCCACGAAAACAATGGACGCATTTAGAATCCCTCGATGATCTTGAGCACGAGCACGACACTCTGTTTCAAGTCACATAATATTACTGTATATCTACAGCAGTGGTGCCATGGGGCGGCCCGCGGGCCGGAACCGGCCCGAATGGACACTCATTTGGCCTGTTTACGTTAGTGTTGAGAAGTGTTTTAATAAATAAATAATATTATCATTATATCAACAAATTTAAATCTACTTTTGTTTAGTGTTGCAAGGCCAAAAAGTACGGTAATTTGGCCCCCCGAGGTCCCACTTGAAAACAGTCCGGCCCCCTGACCGGTTTCACCCTGGCATCCCTGATCTACAGTTTTCACACTTCAGGAAATGAATTTATGAGGCCCAACGTGGAACGTGGCTGGTGAACTAATTGAAATATTACCAGCAAGATCGAAACAAGTCATGAAACACTAGGGATTTAAAAAGACATCCCGAGTTTTTCAACAAAAAATTATGCACCCTTTTAACTAAGGGTTAATATTCTTCAGAGCAGATAATGTGAACTAAAATGTGCATTTATGCAGGCTTGTGAGCTGATCAGGAAAAAAATAGCGATCCGATCAAAATAGCGATCAGAATTCTTTGCGATATAGCGATATAACGATCAGGGATTTTTCCGATCAGCGATCCGATCAATTTAATTGCGATCAACAAAAAAAAATTACCTATGTAATACTAATTCTAAGTAAAAATTTAATGTATACACAGTCAAACCTTTTAAGTATTCATCTTTATATGGCAATGAAATGATTGTTTCCATAGCCTATGAGCTCCAAAATACGACTTCCCATAGGCGCCTGTCTGTATATTTTAGGACAAAATATCAGAATTATTGTTTCTCATAGCCTATGAGCTCCAACACCTTGGCTCCTCAATTGACGGTATGTCTGCATATTTACAAGAGATGCCAGAATAAATGTTTCCATAGCCTATGAGCTCCAAAACAATGACTTCTCCATAGGCGCCTGTCTGTATATTTTAGGACAAAAAATATATCAGGATAGCACACACTGGCTTTTTCTATTAGTATTAGTCTGTGTATTTTGTGTTTTCTAAACAAATATTAGTTGTTGGAATGTATTTTGGTCAATGTGACAGCTAGTTAAGTTTTAAGAAATGTAAGGGTTGTCTCAAAAATCCTTATTACAAACATTTTTTCTTTTTTAGTTATATTATACAAATTGATCGGATCGCTATTTTATAGTGATTTTCTTACGATCAAAAGATATAAAGATCAGGACCTTTTGCGATACTGCGATCAGCGATCAAAATCGCTATATCGCTATTGATCGCCGATCAGAAAAAACTCCGATCAACAAGCCTGATTATGTATCTTCCCAACTGCCCTGAATAGCTTTACTCTGTTTCCTGTTATAAATTTTAGCGTATTGTATTTTATCACGTATAAATTTTCGAAAATTACCAAATTAAAAAATATAATAATAAAAAATGCAATAATGTATATTTGTTTTTATTAATCATTGCCGATAATAGGACCTCACTCTATGATGTCAAACATAAAAATAATTGAAGGTTCCCAGCTGCCGTTTTATTTATTAATGAGCCGGGAAGAGCATCCAATAAAAGCATATTAACAACTAGAGGCATATATACACTCAGAGAGTGCAAACCTCCGCCGTCACGGGGTCCTTATGAGCCTCCGAGGCGGATTTTTCACGACTGGGGCGGCGTAGAGGGACGGGGGAGGGTTCCCCTCGACGTAAATTCCGAGAGGAAGACGCTCCCGGCACCCAATTTCACATCACGTGACATCTATTGGCAGAGTAGGTAACTTAAAATTTTAGTAGTATTTAGCTCATTTGGAGCCTTATTCTGCACTCAGAGATACCCAAATTTAATCACTTCTGGCTTTGGGCATTTCCAACAACTCCACAAAATTTCATTCAAATTCGTTCAGTACTTTTTGAGTATCCTGCTGACAAACCAACAAACCAACAGAACGCAGTGAAAAACAATACCTCCTTCGGCGGAGGTAAATAAAGGGATCTTTAATTAATATAACCAAGAAAGCAGAAATTCTTAATAGCCAACATTAATTTAAGTTTTTTCATTATTAAAAAATGACAAGTATAAGCCATTGTGTCCTTTACATAGTGCTTTTAGGCTAACTAAAATCTAACCTGCTTTTAAAGTGGGCGATTCTACCTTTATTATTTTTTAAAATGTTTCTAATATAGGTTATGATAGTAATAGTATAATAATAATATATTTACTAGTCTGGCCGCTCTATTTAACAAATATTTTGTTCTAATTTTCACCTAATACTTCTCCACGTGGGTCCTACTATAGGATTCCATCCTGCCTGTAAAATGTACAAAGGCTATATCCATAGAGGAGTTAGGACAATCACTCCCCTGAATAGCACCCCCGTGCCATATACCCCCCGTTACTAATATATATATCCCTTAAAGTCAATTTATGAAGTTAAGTTTTATTTTGCATTAGTGTTTGAAAAACTATGTTCCCAATATCGGTCATATAAAACAAATGACCGAATTTAGGAACATAGGTATCAAACACACTGCAATTTGTCTTAAAGAAAACATAGCTTACTTCATAAGTGGGCTTTAAGAGATATTAATATTAGAAGTGGGGGGTAAAAGCCCGAGGGGTGATTGTCGGAGGTGCTAGTCCGGGGTTGATTGTCTGGGGAGTGTTAGTACTGTAACGTTCCATAGAGATTTAAAAAAATATGGAGAGCTTATTCCCTTCAATAGCATAGAAACATAGTTCAGCTGTCGCCTGTGTCCAATATAAATAAAGTAATTGATCTACGTCATCGTAAGGGGATCATAGAAATATAAAAGATTTGTTACTATTGGACAATATGACGTATGAAGAATCCAATAAGCTCTCTATGTCTTTATATCTCTATGGTGATAACACGTCCTGCAGTGTTCCGATTATGACTGGGATTATGGTTATGATTATTTATTTATAGTAAAACTGACTTTTATTGCTATTAAGGCATTAAAATACGAAATAATTCCTGGAAGAGCTACAAATATAACAAATAGTCGAGTAGGATAATTAGTAATAGACTTTAAAATGCAATTATTTCATATCAAATTGAGAAAGTTGAAGATAGATTGATATTATCAATTATCTGATCACAAATATATTTTTTTGTTATATATTTTGTCAATTTTTTCGAAAACCTATATATAGTATTTAATTTACAAGGATATTTGTGAATAATTAATGTTTATAAATACGAATATAATCAAGGAATCCCCAGGGCTTGTTTGTAGTCTGAAAGAGTTGGTAAATTAAAAAATGGCCCAACAAACGGATTGAATGTGAGTTTGGGATACTTGTAGAAGATAAATATATTTTAATCATGACAAAAATATAGAGATATTAATTGAACGTTATGGTTATTTCATGCCTTTGATCTCATTTTTGATGTTACCGAGGATTAAATAATTTCATAGGTGATATCTATGTAGCTAATAATCGAAAGGACACATTAGAAATATACTTAAATACAATTAAGTCGTATGAAATTGACTCATTTAAGGTTGTATGTAGTGATTTAAAAAAAATTGATTACGTAAAAAAGAACCATCCTTTTTATAATAATAGGTATCAATAAAAGGCATCTAAAATCAGTAGTTTAGATTAGTCGAATAAAATCTGTAGTTCCCGTTCTGGGTTTTATTGAGGCAACATTACTTTAATTATCATACTACTTTAACTGTTGGTTAAGTTTATTTGTTTCAATCCTAGATCTATCCCATCACGACTTAACTCAATTCCGTGTCAGGAGTAATATTTTTTATTCTATAGTTCTTTTGTTGTATTATTCCTATCGTTATATTAGAAGATAAAAAGAGTTAAGATGCAATAATAATGATTAAACCGGTGTCGTCATATGCCTTCAAATGGAATGCATTTTCAGAGATAATCTTACCATAAAGAAAACGTATATTTTCAGTGTGCGCATTTAAAACATAAAATAAATATCTATTTTTGCCACCAGAACTAGATCAAATCCTTACGACTTTTGTGAGCCTTACAGGACTTAAACCACTGACGTCACGCATACTATTGATTTTCATTTACTCGTATGATAAGAAAAACATAAAGGTTTGGTGAGTTATGCTTCCTTTTTCCCTTTAACCAATGAGCTTTCTGCAATCTTTGTTTATATATATATCATTTGTTTACATATTTTTTCAACTTCTCTCCATGTCTTCCGAAGCCATTTACCTCCATGAAGTCCCTGGTGGGATCGGAGTCAAGGCCAAAGGCCTTTCAAAGGACACCCTGCGGACATTCAGGGGATCAGCTCTGGAACAGCGAGAAAAGGAACTCCGAGACAAGGCCAAAGCTCTTCTCTCAGGACCCAAGTCATCCGAAGCCCTATTCGTGGACGATGGGACTACCTGGAGGCGATCCTACGACTGGACCAAGGTTGGAGTCTAATGGGAGAGGCTCAAGGCAAGCGATGCGTCGCTCGAAGTAAGGCAAAGGGACGCAAAGAGTCGTCGTCATTCTCCAACAGGGAATTCAGCCTTCCAACAGACTCATCCGCCTCCAAGGATACTCTTCCGCGGAAGCCTCCTCTTCCCAAGGAAAACACCAGCAACAAGGAGGAGCCTTCGTCATCATCTACCTCCTCATCAGGAGGGCCCCCCTGCGCTATCTGCAAGTCGACTCTCCCCAGCTACCCCGCTATTCTTCAGCATCTACAAGGACATTCATAATCTCTTCAAGTGCCCGTACTGCACCAAGTACATCACACAGCGCTCCCACCTCTATCGACACATCCGCTGCGTCCATCGAGACGTCAAAAACTTCACAGACGTCGCAAGAGGGATACTCTGCCAAATATGCTTTCAAAAGTTCCCTTCCAGAGAACTTTTAGAAGAACATTTGAAGGGAATCCATGACGAAATTGATAGATTTAAAGATAAATCCATAGCAGCAGCCTCACAAAGCAACACTATAATAATAATAAAATGGAGGAAAAGGAAGCTTGTATTGTTGAAAGCAGTCGAAGAGGCACCCGGAAGGAACAAGGCAAACAGCGAGAATATTATGATGGAGAAGTGAGCTCACCTCCGAGGATGAAACAACGGAGACAGAGTCCGACGAGAGTGAAGAAGATATAGAAGACCGCCATCGCTGCGTCATCTGCTACAAGTCCTTTCAATCCGCACATATCATCTACGTCGGCACACGACTTCCGTTCATGCAGGAAATCGCTGAGCGGGTAGAGTGCGTCTATTGCAAAAAGTATTTTGCCTCTTCAGAGCTTCTGCGTTCGCATTCCTTCGCTTTCATAAGGATATACAGAATCATGACGATGATGGGAGCAGCAGTGAGGATGAGCAGCTCTCTTTTCCCTTGTCCGCAGTGTGAGGCAAAGCTCAAGTCCTCCAAGGAACTACGCAATCATCTCAGCCGCAAGCATGGATTTTCCAATGACGACAAAGAAGAAGAGGAAGGCAGCATGGAGAATGTCCGGAGTGAATTGTCAACGAATAATAAAAAGTTTGAATGCCATCTTTGCCACAAGGCCCTTAAGACGCAAAAGATATATCGACGGCATCTTAAGATTGTTCACGGCATGATGCTCAAGCGCCCTGTGCGGAATGTGAGCTTTAAGACCTCCATGAATAAGAACATGAGTAGTAGTAGCGGTGGTGGTTCTTCAAGCGGAAGGCGACTTGCGTCAAGGTAACTTGGTCGTTGCGAATAAAAGTAATTTAAAGCGACACATGATACGTATCCATGGCTTTCGTAGCTCCATGTCCCTTGATGAGGCCGGGAAGGAGGATGGGATGGAGGGCGGAAAAACAGTGGCGAGGAGGAGGAATCAGGCATGGAGGATGAGGAAGAAATGGAAGAAGCTATGCTTAAGGACATGGAGAACGATAAGGAGGAAATAGATGTGTCCGATATGGAAACAGAGGATCCTCACATCCCTGAGGTCAAACAAAGCCCTGAGGGTCCTCAATTGAAGAAAACCTTGTATGCCTCTGTGCTGAGCTCTCCGCAAAACTATTCGAATTATAAGTGCCCTCTATGTGACATTCAGTTTAATAAAATGCATTTATATAAGGGCCATGTGAGCGAGAACATGTTTCCTCAACAACTCCATCATCATCCTCTCCTCTTTAAGCAATACATCCTCCAAAAAAGAGCCTGACTTTCATGGCTTTGACAAGGGCGTTTCGGGGGATCTCTTACGGAGGAAAATTGAGCTGATTGAGGTTCTGTCTGGGATGATGACGGAGGGAGGGGACTGTGTGGTGATGTGTTCTTAATAAGTTGATTGTTTATTTGAATAATTATTGTTATGGCCAGTGGCTGGATTTACTGTATAGATGTATTGATATGCTTAATATATATATCGACATATTTTTAAAA
>CP045910.1:5560218-5571042 GCA_013387185.1 Caligus rogercresseyi
ATAAACTCATATAAGAGCAAGAAACCTAGAGCAAGTGAAAGGTTTGGTGATCTACTTCTTAGTGATGACATCATCCCGATTTATTTATCCCAGCCTCTGTTGTCCTCAGATGTCGTCATCGACTCCTATCAATGTTGTTTTTTCTTTTTCTGACTGATCCTGCCCCTCAGCCACTCTCTGTCACTCTGTCACTCTTCCTTCATTCTATCTGACAAAACAACTCCTTCAGCCCGAATCATCATGATATGCATTGATTTACAGAAGGAAGGAAGGAGTGTTGAGTCCTAGGTTCTCTCTCTCGGGGACTAAGTCCGTGGCCCCCATGGACTCAAGTACACACAGGCTTGGCGTCCGGGGCCGTGCCCATCCCAATATACCCCCGGACACATTCCAGCTTCGTGTCCGAAGCCTTTCATCCTTAAGACTACGTAATCCACCCCCGTCGTGGAAAGAAGATGAGAGCCTTCGCTTTATTATCAGTGATCTGGAGGGGCGGCCACTTTGGAGCTCCTGCTGCGATGATGTTCCCTATTCTGAGTCTGATGATGATGAGAGTCTCTCCGTCTCCATTCCTCCCTCTGCTCTCATGCATCCACACGAATCCTTCCAGATCTCTCTCAAAGCAGCCTCTCTTCCAGGCTTCCAAGACAAGTCCAAAGTTCTCGCTCATTGGACTGTCCATCACCTAAGGGACTTTCTCCCTCCAATCGCCTCTGGGACGCCCCCGGAACACATTTCGGAGCCTGTGCTCTGCTCTTAGGCCTTCGAATCCCCTGTGAGGGCTCCAATAGCAGCAGCAGTGCCGGGAGGAGCAACAGTGCCGGGAGAGGCCAATGGAGCTCTTCGGAGCTCTTTGTAACGCCCTCCAAGGAGCTCCGGGAGAAAAGTCAGGACCCCTACGAGTCATCATCTCCTCTCGGCACCGTGCCCAGCTACTCTCTCTCCCTTCTACTACGATATCGAAAGTACCATCGTGCCTTAACGCAACGGGAGGCGGACAATAGGAACTAAAAGTAATCATGACTACATAAGAGAGATATTGAGGCCGATTTTTTTAAACGACAAAAACAGAGTTTGACAAGTTTCTATTTATATTAATATATAAATAATTAAAGGACTTTTTTTCTTACCTCTATTCTCTAATAGGGTGCATTAACTTACTTCATTAAGTCATAAATTTGTGGCTTAAAGCACAATTAACAATAATAAATATCAAGAAGTTTGTCATTTATAAAAAGGTGTTAAATTGCCAAAATTATTATCAAAATTGTTCTTAGTTTGGTTAAAACATACGTTTATTGCTTCTTTTCACCTTGGTCATGTCATTTGATGATTTTATGATGCTTAAATTCATATTCCTTGTAAATGTAGCGGTGTAATTCAAACTGGATGTCAGAGGGATTCATGGGTGCAAAAAAGGTTATTCCTCGCTCATATTTTAAAGAAGCAAGCTGACTAATTAAGCGACCGACAATTATAATGAATAAAGCCATAATATTTTTCTAATTATCCATAAAAATATCCCATTTTTCCTAAAGTCTTTTAGGGATTAATAATATTAATAAAATTGTTTTGAAAACTTTATCTTATTGGGTACATATTCGCCTTTTTATTTTATGTACTATGTTCGTTTTTTAGTTTTCTCTCTGATATGTTTTAAATAAGGATAAATGTGTCATTTAAAAAAAGATTTTTTTTAATAAAACACACATTTTGACAATATTTAAATGAAATTAAGTCGGTAATTGTATATTTAATACTTAAAGACTCATATGTATCAGTTTACGGTCATATTATATGACACAAAAATAAAACTTGAGCGTGTATCCCTAGTATTCAAAATCAAGGAGGCACATCCTTTTTCACACTCTTTTCCACTTATGTGCAATCGTTTCATCCATATTTATGTTAGTTAAATAAGTATACAATATTAATCCCATTTTAACAATTTTTGATTATATTTAAGGCGAGTTTTTGTGGCTACAATCATAAAACACACACACGTTGAACGGTTTAGGCATATGTTTTGCAATATTCATGTAACAACACAGTGACTTTTTAAGCACCTTTTCACTTTCTCTCAGCAAGATCTAATGAGCAAGGCATAATAGATATTAACAGCACCCACTATAATAGATACATTAATAATGAATTACTTGTATCTATACTTATTTAACAATATACCAGGTGTGTAAGTATGAAACCGGAATTTGCCCATAGGGGCGCTAGATGTTGATGCAGTTACCAACATATCACGTCAGCGGTGTCCTGTTATTGTATTGATACCCGACAAAGATGCCCAACTCACAATAACACGAGTTTCATTCAGTAGCATTAGTTTATTAGAGATAAACATGTCGAGTTTTGTGCCAACAAATTACGATTTGCGGACAACCCTACTTTTCTGTTTTCATCTGAAAAAAACCGCAGCCGAATCGCATCGAATGCTTCTGGAGGCGTTTGGTGAGCATGCTCTCGGTAAAACACAGTGTTTCGAGTGGTTCAAACGGTTCAAAAGTGGTGATTTTGACGTGAGGAAACGAAAAACGTGGAAGACCACCGAAAAAGTTTGAAGACGCTGACCTGCAAGCCTTGTTGGACGAAGACGACGCTCAAACACAACAACAACTGGCGGATGAGTTAAAGGTGACCCGAGAAGCCATCTCCCTTCGGTTGAAAGCCATGGGAGAGATACAAAAGGTGGGGAAATGGGTTCCACATCAACTCAACAAAAGACAGCAGGAAAACCGCAAAACATCATGCGAAATGCTGCTCGCCAGGTTAAAAAAAGTCATTTCTCCATCGAATTGTGACTGGCAATGAAAAGTGGATATACTTCGAGAATCCTAAGCGCAATAAGTCTTGGGTTACTCCGGGTGAACCATCAACATCGACGCCAAGACCAAACCGCTACGGACGAAAGACAATGCTGTGTGTTTGGTGGGATCAGAAGGGCGTAATCTACTACGAGCTGCTGAAACCTGGGGAAACTATCAATACTCAACGCTACCGACAACAAATGACCGATTTGGATCGAGTTTTGCGTGAAAAACGACCAAAATACCAACAAAGACAACACAAGGTGATTTTGCTGCATGACAATGCACCAGCACACAAAGCAAAACAGGTCCAGGAAACGATAGAGTCGTTCCGTTGGGAGATTCTTCAGCACACGGCTTACTCACCGGACCTTGCCCCATCCGATTACTACTTGTTTGCATCGATGGGACACGCACTTACTGATCAGCGCTTTACTTCTTACGAAGATGTACGAAAATGGCTCGATGACTGGTTTGCCTCAAAAGACCAACAGTTCTTTTGGCGAGGAATCCACAAATTGCCAGAAAGATGGGAAAATGTATAGATAGCGATGGACAATACTTTGAATAAGTTACTTAGTATCATATCATTACAATAAACGTGTTTTTTCTGTACAAAAATTCCGGTTTCATACTTACACACCTGGTATGTTATTAATAATACGTCCTGCAAAGACATGGCGCCATTTAATTAAAATTTGAAGGATTTTTTGATGGATAAAATATTAAAACGTTCATGTTGTCATATTGTGAATGGCAATATTTATTTAACACTTGAGTATATTCTTATGATCCACAAATCTATCGTCCCGTCCAGTGCTTGCAGACAAAAATATGGAGATTAAAAACTCTCGAATCCATTCTATTAAAGAAAATAATAATGTTTATTTGAAAGTCATGCTAACTTTTTACCAAATTTTATTTTTCTATAACGGCTATAGATGATGCAATATTTAATAAAATACACATTTTGGCGATATTTAATTGAAATTAAGGCAATTTTTGTGGACATATTATTTTAAAAAGTCATATATTGAGGATATTATTTTAACATTTAAGTTATTTATCATTATTTTTCTTCCGTTTCTAGCAAGAGCTTGCGGACCAAGGTCTGGAGATGCACAACCCCCGCATCCAGGATCCCGAGGACTCCTCTCTCTCCCTCCATCAGCGTATATTCACCCAAACCCCTGGGAAGAAATCCCCTTTTCAACGCAAGAGCGAGCTCCTCCTCAACTCCAAAATCGAATATCTCCGCGTCACGCTAGACCTTTTGCGCTCAGAGAAGCATAGACTCTTATCCAAGGTAGCCTTCATCTCAGAAGAACTCTCCAATCATCAAAGAGAGCTAACAGCCAAACGAAAATCCATAAGTAACATATCCCGTGATACGAAGGCCCTTCAAAGTGCCTTAGCCTCATGGAGCCAAGAGTCCTTGAAGTCCTTGCGAGATTATAACGATCTAGACGGACATATTAAGCAGTCGCGGCTTCGACTACTAGGGGCTCTAGGAGATCTATTCCCCATATCCATTGACGGAAACATCCCCACACTCCGATGGGTATCCCTCCCAACCCTCTCATCCACCCTCAACCGATCCTTCTTACTCCGACAGGAGTCACAAAACGTCGTGTCCGTCCTATTAAGCTGGATAGCCCAATTAGTCATTCTCCTCTCACGCTTCCTAGACGTCCCCCTCCGATATCCCATCAAGGCCTCGGGAGCCATATATAGCATACGTAACGAAGGTGGAATCTCCAGGAACGAAGAACATCAAGGCGATGAGCGGGGCCTCCTGGACTTTCCACTCTCATCCGTTCGCTCTCCAGACCCCAGCCGCGTGGAATATGGGGCCTACCTTCTTAACAAGAACGTTTGCTATCTACGAGTACATCTAGGGCTCCCCCGGGAGACGTTCGGAAAATCCTGCATAATGTCCTAGATCTTTATAATCTGAGCACCAACATCAAGGGAACCCTTGGACCTCGGGAGCTTGAGGCTTTGGCTCAAGTCTCCGTGAATGTACCTTCCTGGATGGGAAGAAAGTGAATAACAGTCTCTCTCTCTCTCTATCTCATTCCGGTCTTATTATTATGTCTTCAATAGCTTTTTTAATTAAATAAATGAATAGTTTAGGTATATTTATAGAATATTATTATTTTTTTGAAAATGTCAATGTTTTTTTTGACGAATAAATATATTATTAATATTTCTTAATAGAGTGATGTCGGCACAGAAATTGATTTAAAGAACATCAATAACAACAACTCAATGATGATACTTAAAAAATGTTTTCATTCCTATGTCAAGGCTTTTTAATAAATATTTAATGGACTTATTTAGATTGTTTTATTTATATATTATTTCTGTGATGTTGAGTAGCCATGCCTTAGAAAGGTTTTAAAAGGGACTTCTATATACTTAATTGGTCCTTTGCACGTTTTAATAGTAATTATCATTATAAATTATTCTTATTATTGAGATCGGCAAAATATTTATAATATGAAAATAACAAAAATGCCTTATTGGCAGTGCAATGTGCCTTTATTGCGATTATTTATAAATAATTCAAAATTATATCAATAAAGTATTTTTTGATTTATAGTTATACTTGAAAAAAGTAAATATTTACTTCAAAAATCAATTGTTTTGTCTTTATTTGCTCAAATTCATGGACTGGGCGGAGTTTAAATAAGTGTAGAAAATAATTACCTCCGCCGAAGGAGGTATTGTTTTCACTGGCGTTGGTTTGTTTGTCAGCAGGATAACTCAAAAAGTACCGAACGGATTCGGATGAAACTTTGTGGAGTTGTTAGAAGTGCCAAAAGGAACAAGTGATTAAATTTTGGCATCTCTGAGTGCAGAATTAAGATGCAAAATGAGCTAAATACTAATAAATATTTCAAGTAGCCTACTCTGCCAATAGATGTCGCTGTGCTGTGAAATCGGGTGCCGGGAGCGTCTTCCTCTCGGAATTTCCGTCGAGGGGAACCCTCCCCGTCCCTCTACGCCGCCCCAGTCGTCAAAAATCCGCCTCGAAGGCTCATAAGGACCCCGTGACGGCGGAGGTTTGCACTCTCTGAGTGTATATATGCCTTTAGTTATTATTTGTTTCAAAATGTTTTTTTTGACAATATTTTTAAATGTTATCACACCCAAAAAAACCGGGAATAACTATAGATTTTTGGTGCCTATTTGGTTCGATAGAATTGCAGTATCATCTGACTAGATATAAATATAAGCAATTTAGTAGCGTGGTAATTAGTGTATCGAACCAGGGATCTTATCAATGAGGTAGACCAAAAATGTCCATCCCCTCTCGGGAGGATTCGAACCTTAAGCTTATGGCACACCAACAATAAATCTTACGGCTTTATAGACTTATTATACTTACGAAAGTTAATATTTTAATAATACCAATCATAAATCTGATCTATGAATGGTTCAACAAAAGACTTGCTTTTGGTTAATATATATATTTTTTAAATAAACCTTCGGTTTTTGAAGCAAATTATTATTTTTTATATATAAGTTGGACACCTAAATATTTGTTCTTCTATTCAGCAGAAACTATAATAGAAAAAAAAACCATTACAAATGTATTTTCATTCACGAAATAATTTTAAACGCATCCATAAACTAGAGGCATATATACACTCAGAGAGTGCAAACCTCCGCCGTCCGTCCTATGAGCCTTCCGAGGCGGATTTTTCACGACTGGGGAGGCGTAGAGGGCCGGGGGAGGGTTCCCCTAGACAGAAATTCTGAGAGGAAGACGCTCCCGGCACCCGATTTACAGCACAGCGACATCTATTGGCAGAGTAGGCTAACTTGAAAAATTTATTAGTATTTAGCTCATTTTGCATCTTAATTCTGCACTCAGAGATGCCAAAATTTAATCACTAGTTTCTTTTGGCATTTTTAACAACTCCACAAAGTTTCATCCAAATCCGTTCCGTACTTTTTGAGTTATCCTGCTGACAAACAAACCAACGCCAGTGAAAACAATACCTCCTTCGGCGGAGGTAAATATATATACACATGATACAGGAAGAACACGGAATGAGGGACACTGATAATTAGTTTATGAGATCCTTATGCCATAACTGCGCTCGCCATGTGGAACCCATGTTCGAACTTAGGCTTATTCTATAATCTCAACCGAGTGGGAAGAATTTATCCACCGGGACAATTATGCCCTCGCCGGCCTTATACAGGCCCCAATATGCCATTAAAAGGCTGTCAACGGCCGTTTATGTTGCTTGAGGTCAGCGGCCCACCGGGAATAGTCCCGGTACTCCCGCTGGCCACTCCGCCCCTGTATATATATATATATATGGAGCAAAGTTAAAAAGAGTTAATAACATATATTTTTAAACTGGAATTTATCACAATTCTGTATCAATTTGAAGCTGACCGTATGATTACCAGATATCAAATACATATTTGCATATTGTATTAGATGGTAATTGAAATATTAGTCAAGAGCTTAAAGCTGAAATGCCCATTTAAATTTGTTTCGAAGACAGGGACAAGTGTCAAAGCAATGGATTCCCTTGGAGCCACTGGGGTTTTAGAGAGTTTTACTTTAATGTACTGAGTACATTTTTTTATGTACAAAAGTCCTATTATTACATAATTTTTTTTTAATAAACAAAACAAGGTATTTATTGGTTGGCATTTATTTACATTAAGTAATTAATGAAGAGGACTATTAAATATAATTAATTAAGTGATTAATAATGCTGGACTATGATGTTTATTTTCTTTTTTCATATTTTGTTGTTGTGTATCATTTATTTACAAATTAATTAAAATTATTTTTCCTAATTTTGATTTCATAAATTGATTTATACAACCAAAAAAATGTATTTATAACAAAAATAGATTGTATGACCTTTGAAACGACAATCAACAGCTAACAACTGAATAAATATTCAATGTTAAGTATATATATTTAAATAATAAGGAGTTATTCCGTTTTAATCCTTTCAAAAATGACGTTTAATAAACAAAAATAGATAAATATATATTTTTTAAATAAGACAACGACTAAAAAAGAACGTAACAAACTTGACAATTATTTAAGATGAAGCAGCATTTTCTCTGGCGATTGAATCATGTCCTTCATATGATTACTAAACCTCGCCACGGTGGCTCCATCAATTACCCGATGATCCGCAGACCAGCTCAAATCATAATATGAGCTTCCTCTACGGACCCATCTCGTCCGAAGCGTGGCAGGGTCTGAATGGAGCCTATGGCCCCAATGGCGACCTGCCCGCTGGTGATGACCGGCACCATATATGTCCCACCAATAGATCCGATATTTGACAGCGTCAGAGACCCACCGCTCAGGTCCCCTGAGGAAAGCTTACCCTTCTTTCCCAAGTCTTGCAGACGATTAAGCTCAGATCCTATCTCTAGGATGCTCAGGGCCTGAACGTTCTTGACATTTGGGACGAGGAGGCCATTGGGGGTATCCATGGCGATGCCGATATTATGACTCTGGCGGTAGAGAAGCGTTTCCTTGCCGTAGTCAGGGGATGCGTTGATTATAGGGTACTGACTTAAGGCCAAGGAAGCGGCCTTGATAAGGAACGGCATATATGAGAGCTTAACACCCGCATTTTTGGCAGCATCCTTCAGTTCCTTCTCACTATGCGAAGCCGATCCACACGGATCTCATCCGAGTAGACGAAATGAGGGATTTGAAGGGACTCTGCCATGGCTTTAACCATTGCTCGCATGTAAGGATTCATGGGCTTAGTTTCATCCGCTTGGGCTGGAGGAATAATAACTGCTGGTGGGGCCTTGGGAGGAGATTGCGGGGGCTGCTGCTGTTTCTCTGCCGCCAGGTCATGACCCTTAGGTGGAATGACGTCAGATCCCTTTTCCAGGAAGGCTATAATGTCATCCTTCAATATCCTTCCACCCTTACCCGAACCAATTACGTCAATTAAATTCACATTGTTTTCAGCAGCAAGTCGGCGGACAGCGGGCGTGGCTAGCTTCCGGCCAACCGGCCGCCCTTCCTCCTCCTCAATCCCTATGGGGGACTCCGCTACTGCACTCTGTGCCTCACTTTCCAATATTTCCCTTCCCGTTTCCCCTCCGGTCCCTCGGACTCCACCTCAATGTCCACTAAGGGATCTCCCGTCTGTGCCAGGTCATCCACTTCATAGTACAACTTCTTAACAACCCCATCATAGCGGGAGGAAATCGTGACGGAGGCCTTATCCGACGTGACCTCACATATCTCATCAAACTGCTTTACGGTGTCTCCGGGCTTGACGAACCATTCCTTGATGGTGACTTCCTTGATGCCCTCACCGATGTCGGAGAGATTGAAGGGAATTCGACCCTGGAGCGGGTGATGGAGGCTTTGAAAACCACGGAGGATTTGTGGAGAGCTTCGAGGAAGAATGGAGCGTAGGAGGAGGTCGGAGCATAGCGTTGGATGCCGGCGAAGAATACTTAGCATACTAAACAATAATGATAATAATAAATGTTAGCCGATAATCCCTTATGGTTTGGATGGATCCTACAAAACCACAGATTAAAACACACACCACACGGATAAAATATATTATTAAACAACAGGCAAATCACTCCTCCGATGGCCTGCTATGAGATGTTTTTTTGCTTTTGCGTATAGTCACCTATGTACGACATCAATATATAGCCTGCCTACCTGCCTTTCTAAATCTTAAGACTTTCTTGCAACTTATACAATAGAAAAAACCCCTTTTTTCGCTTCTATGTCTTCGAAGACACACGTGTGATCATGAAAACATATGCAAATACTTATAAATTCCGTCAAATTCGAGCATATTTTCTTATAAAATGGAATTCTTCTTATGAGGGACTCCTTCAGCCATGAGGTATACCTGGATCACATATATTTATTTTTGGGTCATCACATGATTCACACGCTCAAACAAGAACTTGCAAATTTTCTGACCTTTTTAGGGGAAGGAATTCATCTTTTTTTTAAACTATTGTTAGAAGGATTATTTTTATTTGCATTATGATTTGTTTAGGCCTATTATATATTATTTTATCCTTATTCTGACTTAGATGTTTAACATAATTATCAAATACAAAGTCGGATATAAGATTACTGCAGCTCAAATAAGATTATATACTATTTTTTTGGAATATTTATATTTTATAGCGATGCTTTTATATTTACCTCCGCCGAAGGAGGTATTGTTTCACTGGCGTTGGTTTGTTTGGTTGGTTGGTTTGTTGTCAGCAGGATAACTCAAAAAGTGCGGAACGGATTCGGATGAAACTTTGTGGAGTTGTTGGAAAATGCCAAAAGGAACAAGTGATTAATTTTGGCATCTCTGAGTGCTTCTTTAAGATGCCAAACTGAGCTAAATACTAATAAATATTTCAAGTAGCCTACTCTGCCAATAGATGTGCTTGTGCTGTTCTCTCAAAGAGGAGAGCACAGCACAGTGACATTCTTGGCAAATGACAAAAAACCAAGTGATTCATTTAGTGGGGATCGGCGGGTGGTTTGCACTCTCTGAGTCTCTAGTTATGCTGTTTTTGTATTATGTTCCAAAGGCCATGTTTTATATGTCTATTTCTTGACTTATATTAATGAAAGTAAGTCTTTAAGTCGGTTGTTTTGACTAAAAGCAGAGTGTGGATTGAACGAAAAACGAACGTCGTTCGTGAACGCATCTTCAAAATCGAACGCCTGTAAATTTTTTGGTTGGCTTCGTCCCTTCAATTTATATTATTTTAAAAGAAAGCCTTAAAATATACTTTCTGTGCAGGGAAAAGTGTGGACGGTTTTTTATATATAAAACAGTAGTTCACTTTCTTATGTCACTCCAGAAAAAAAGTGAGGACGTTTTTTACAAACAGAAGTGCAGCGAACGGATGAGCGGGATAACGCACGGACAACCGCTATAAAACGCTAAGGTTGCGAACGCCCACTAGCCTGCTAAAAGCATTTACTCTATCACTATAAAAATAGCAATTATAA